>SZWC01005813.1:58825-88928 GCA_023375785.1 Penium margaritaceum | reverse complement strand
CCCACCCCTCCTCCTGCTGCTGCTGCTGCTGATGCTTCTCCGCCGCCTCCTCCGCTCCCTCTCCCCCCAGCTCCTGGTGATGCTGATCGCTCTCCCCTCGGGCTCTCTCCTCTATCGCTGGTTCTCAACACGTGGACGCCATCGGGAGCATCTCCGCGCCGATGCCGAGGCGACCCTGTGGGGGTGGATGGCGCGGAGCCCTGGCCGCTGCTCATGCTGGCCTGCCGTGAGTCCGCACCCAGGCTTTTCAATTGCGCTGACGAGACAGCAGCTCCGATCGTGGCAGCAGGGCCGGCGTGCGCCCCTGCTGATGACAACGACGACGACGGTGACACCGATGAGAGAGGAGAGGGGGAGACGGAAGCGGACACCGCGAGGCTCTTGAGGCCAAAGGCCATGCGGCCGGTGGGCGTCGCAATGGGGACTCCACTGCCGGGCCCCGCCTCTCCGGCCACCAGCTGCCCTTGAGCCTTGACCGGATCGCTCCTACTGCTGCTGCCATCCTTGCTGCCGCCCTCCTTGCTGCTGCTGTCGGTGTTGTGTGCAGGAAGGCTTGCACTCAGCACCAGGCGAGAGGGCGCCGGGCATGCTGTAAGGTGCGTTGAACAGGCGTCCACCCGGGTGGAAACTGCCGATGCAGAAGAAGGGGTTGCTGCTGGTGCAGCAGCTGCCCTCGCTGCTGCATCGCCTGCTTGACGATTGCGCAGAACCGGGCTGCTTGCTGCCTTCTTGGGAGTATGGCGGCCAGGGCTGTCCCTGGGACTGCCACCACCCTCCACTCTAGCATCCCTCGCCACATCCACCACAATTTTGCTGCGGGGACGTTCAGACTCGCTGCGTGAAGGCTTTAGCTGCCGCTTTGCTTGCTTCTGTGGCTGCTGCTGCTGCTGCTGCTGCTCCCGTGAGGCAGCAGCAGCGGCAGCAGCAAACTGCGTCCGCTGCTCATCAAGCAGGCGCTGTTGCTCCGCAAGCCGTTTCTGCTGTTCCTCTAACTCGCGCTGCTGCTGCAGCAGCTGCTGCCTGAGCCGTTCGAGCTCCTGCTGCTGCTGCTGCTGCTGCTGCTGCTGTTGCTGCTGCTGTTGCTGCTGCTGCTGCTGCTGCTGCAATACCTCACCCTTCTCCCCTGCATTGCCACCGTGCTGGTCTTTTTCGACACAGCTCCTCAGCCTGTGGCTGTCCTCACCCTCTGCTGCTATCTGCCGACATTCTTCTCCCGACCACTCATCCCCCTCGTCAACTGGCTCCTTGTTCTCCTTCTCAATCAGATGCCGTCGGCGCTCCCTCTTCAAACCGGCTCCCGGAGATTCTTGAGTATCCACATCCCCACGTCTCCTTCCCTCAGATTCCCTCGTTTTCTCTTCCGTAGGTACGCATGCAGCTGATCTTCTATCTGCGTCGTTCTCCTCCTCCGACGGAGCAGCAGCAACGGCATCGGCAAAGGGAGATGGCAATGAGCTGGGATGAAACACAGACCCACTTGACCCTGGCTCCGCCTCCGCCTGCTCCGTTTCCTCCACCAGGTCGCCCTCACTCCACAACAAGTCCATGGCGGAGGTACCCACCAAGCCCCTCCTCCGCCCAGCATCGGCCATCAGGCCACGGCCCAAGGTCGTCGGCCACATTTCTCCTGCCCTTCCTCCTGCGGCAGAGGCATCCTGGAATGCTGCTGCGGATGCCAGTCTTGCATCGGCCCCCACCAATGCCGTCTCCATCGACTGAAGCCGCTCACTCGGTCCACTCGTACCGCCGCTGGCGGTGCCACCGCTTTTCAGTCTGGAGCTGTCCACGGATGTCGCAAACCCGCCTGTGAGAGACCCCGTCGCAAAGATGGCGCTCGTGGACCCAGCCTCCAAGGCGGCCGTGAGAACCCCACTTGAAGGCACGCCAGGGTCCGACGCCCGAAGAGGCCTCGTCCCGTCGCCGCCGCTCCGACCCGCGGGACTGTCCGTGCCGCCGATCCTCTCCCCCGCGCTAGCGCTCCCCGGGTAATGCTGCACGAAGTATCCCTCCTGCCCCAGCTCGTGTAGCAGCTGCAGCTGCCGCTGCTCCCAATCCAGCTGGAACTGCTGCTGCTCCTGCAGCAACGGCGACGGCGGCAGCGGCGTGCGCCTGCTCCCCCCAGGCTGTCCAAGCTGGCGGACCTTGCCCTCTGGGCTGCCGTGCAGGAGCACACCGGCCTCGAGGCTCTCAATCGACCGGTGCTGGCGGTACAGGGCTCCCCGGCGAGTGACGATTGGGGTGGCGGGCGAGGCCGCCCCAGACCCCACATGCGCGGAAGGAGGGGGAGGATGGGGAAAGGGGGAGGCAACAGGGCCAACAGGGAAACCAGGGTGGTACATGGCCTGGCCACCCCTTGCCGGGCTCACGTGGGCCCTGCGGAAGGAAGCGTGGCGGGGCGAAGGCGCCCCTGCCAATGTGAGAGGGGCTCTCGGCGAGGGCGACCACGCCTCCGCCACTCTGTCCACCCTCGGACTGCGCACGCCAGCCTCGTCCGAGGCGCCCGGCGGCCCCTGCTGCCCCTGCGCCGCTCCAGCGGCAGACGGTGCGAGCACGGGGATCTGGAGCGAGCTCGCCAGCTCCCCTTCCTCCTCCTCCGCGATGCTTCCGTGGCTCAAGCCGCCCGACGTGCTGCACAGCTCCGCGAGCGTCTCGCTGCTGGCGTGGCGGAGCCGCTGCTGCTTCGCCTCCCGCTGGATCCTCAGGGCAGCCTGCTTCTGCTGCAGCAGGACGAGATTCTTGGACGGAGCATCCTGCTGCCTCGGGCTGGACCTGTATGAGGAGCCGTTCTCCGGAGAAGACACGGAGCTGGCAGCAGTGGACTCCATCGCAACGCCATCCGTCTCCTCCATCATGACAAGGACGGGGGTCGCACTGGCAGCAGCCGTGCCCCCCTGCTTCGTGGGGGATCCTTGGTAGAGGCCCGCGTAGCTAAAGCTATCCGGCCGGCCCCGCAGCCGAGCCAGCAGGGAGACACCCACTTTCCTCCGGCCACTCAGACCAGACTCGCTGACTTCGCCGCGCATGCCACCCTCGGCGCCAATCGCACCCACACCACCGCCCGTCATTTCCATAAGGAACCTAGCATGATCCTCCTCCTCCTGCGCCACCATCCGGGACAGGTCATGGCTGCCCCACGGCCTGCCAAGATAGGCCCCGCCGGTCCCACCCGCGCCGGTCCCACCCACGCTGTACCCGCCGCTGCCCATGTACAGACCCCCACAAGGCCTCCCCAGTGCACTGCGGCTGTGCGGATGGTGGGAGCTGCGGTGGTACGGCATGGGGATCGTACGCGGAGACAAGACGCCATGGGCGGAGCGCACGGGAGGAGGGTTACCCGCCAGACCCGGCGGTCGGCCGCCACCCCACAGCTTTGTGGGAGGAGAGCCGCACCCAGTGCGGGGTCTCCCCACGTCGATCGACAAGACCATCTCCTCGCTTGTCTCGCCGCCTGTGGCTTCAGATCCTCCTCCCCCCCCTCCTCTCCCAGCACCTGCCCCTGCACCTCCCCCTCCTCCTGCCCCTGGCACTCCTCCTCCCGTGCCCTCCCAAAAGACCCTGGGCACCTCCGCCTCCCCCCGGCTGGCACCCGCTTCAGAGCTGCATGCACCATCGTCTCCCCTAGCACGGCCACGACCATTGGCATCCGCGTCACCATGACCTACCGCATCGCACTGAGCTCCGTCCGCCGCGTGCCCCTGGCCTGCCGCGTGCTCGCGCGCCAGCAACCTGTCTTCCACCGACTGCCGCGCCCCCGCGCCCGTGCGCCTTCCCTCCCCGGACCCGGCAGCCTCCCCAGGGGCCCCAAGTCCCACGGCAGCGGAACTGGCAGGACCAGCACCCCCTCGGGCGCAGCATTCTTCCCCCCCAGGACCCGAGGAGGAGGCCGTCGCATCAGCTGCACCGGGCGACGTCGGCACATGCACCACTGCCGACGCACCTCCCAGCAGCTCCGGCCACAGCACGGCCGCCGTTGCTCCCGGCACCACCTGGAACGCCCTGGGTGAGGGAGCCATTGCAGCCTGAGGCCCCGGCGAGGACGACAGAGACGGCGGGACCGGCACGCCCAGGCGCCGGCCAGCCTTGGCCGGGCCGTCGCTCCCCAGGGAGCTCGTCCTGTACGGCCCGAAGAGCGATCGCGTGCCCGGGATTGGCAGCGGCCTTCCCGGGCCCACCTGCCCACCGCTGTTCCCCCCCCCCTTGCAGCCGCTGCCGCCGCCGCTGCTCGCATTGGCAGCGACAGGGGAGCGAGGGGGCGGTGAGCCGTAGACCGGATGCGTCGGGTGGTCGTGGGGATCAGGGCGGGGGGGGTCGAGTCGGAGGGACCCGCCCATGCGCGCAGCCTGGTAGGCCAGGCTGCGCGCCTCCTGTTGGCCATCGTGGCCAGCCCTGTGCTTCATTGGACCTGGCGAGGGAGAGGGTGGAGGGAGGACGAGGTGACTCGGAGTTTGCCGCGAGTGGAGAGCGAATGCTGAAGGTTGAGGGCCGTGCCTCAGTGGGTTTGGGGCAGGAGACTTTGCTAGAGGGTCGCCAACAGGAGATGCTGCGCCGGCGTCAACCCCGTCGCCTCGACCACCACCAACGCCGATGCGACGACCACCGCCAGCACCGCCGGCACCGCCGCTGCCGCCGATGCTGCTAGTACCACCGCCAGCAGCATCCATGCGGCGAGCGAGGTAGCTGCTGGCACCGCCGTGCCCAGAGCCTGCAATGTCAACACTCGGCTCCCTAACACCTGCGACATCTGCGCCCTGGTGCAGAGCATCCCTGTCCCTCCCTTCGCCCTCGCTCGCACTCGACTGCGGCCGCACATTTGACCTCCAACTGAAGCTCTGAGTGAGGCCGCCCAACACTTGCGGTCTCGCCCTTGGCTCCTTCTCCCCCGACTCGCCTTCTCGGCCAGCAGAAGGGGAGCCGGAGAGCCGGGAAGTCGGAGACGAAGGCGTAACGTGTGGCTTCTCCCCAGGCACTTGCTGCCGAAGCTGAACGCGTGCACCCTCGCCTACAGCTGCACCCGACAACTCAGCCGTGGGGGACAATGCGTCCGTGGGCCTGTTCCTCGATGCAGGCTCGGCGAAGTCTGCAGAGGGCCTGCCCCTAAGCTCGGCTTCCTCCCTAACCTCGCCTCTACCTCTTCCTCCTCCCACCTCCGCCCCCGTCTCCTCATCCAAGAGCTCGCTGCCTCCGCCGCCGGCTCTAGGTCTGGTTTCCCCTCGCGACCTTAGCTCCCTCTCCTCGCCCTCCTCTTCCCACCGCAGTCCCTCCTGGTGCCTCGCCGCCGGCCCCATGGAGACCTCCACTGGCTTCGGTGCCGTGACTTGGCGAAGCTTACAGTTCGTGACCGTGCAAGGGACCGAGGCGAGCCAAGGTGCGGCATAGACAGGCGCCCCAGCACAGCGTCGACCCTTCCAGCTGTGACACAGGGTGACTCGAGGAATGACCCTCGCAATGATTCTCCTCACTGGGTAGATATGAAAAGGCGTCCCGTTAAGTGCTCAGTAGGATAGGCAAGTGGGAGGCCAAAAGTCGGTCGCATGTGTCACCCCCTTCTTCTGATCCCCCCCCGTCCCCCTTCTTTTTTGTCTCATCCCCGGGGATTGTCGTTGCCGGCTTCTCTTCTCAACGACTTGGAACCACAGAGGCGATCGCAGCTCACGCTGACAGGGACGACAAATCGGCGGAGCAGGGTGCAGTCGGTGCAACAGCGTGCAGCAGCGGCGTGAGATGCTGTTTTGCAAACGCACGTTACCAGCGGAGCGAATCAGCGGGCAAGTAACGCCTGCAAATCTCTTCCTCAAAGCGGGGCTTCATCTAGTTGGCCTATCCCTCAGGGCGCGTCTGGATAGGGATGGAATCGTGGGTTGGTCGAACTCAACCCACGATTCCAACCAAATCGGCACCTGCCTCGCAAGTTCCTGTCGTCGCTTGGTTGAGCGTCGACATCGCACGCCGTTTTCCACTTTTTTCTTCTTTTTCTGCACGGGTTCAGCACGTTCTTTTCTTCATATTCGTGGGCTCGCCCCTTATTTATCCAAAGTGAAGGCTACCTTCCAGCTATCAGCTCTCGGACCAACGATGGCTGGATCGAGGGGTGGTGCTGGTTGGGAAAGTTGGGCGAGGTTGGCTGGGCGTCAGGCCATGCTGTGAGCATAAAAAAGTGCATGGTCACGAAGTCTCCTTCGATCCCATCGCCATGTGCCGCATCCGACGGCAGAGAGGATGTGTACCAGCCACTTTCATGCTAGAAGGTGCATGCGCGAGCATGCACCCCTCGGTCCAAGCGATGTTGGACCGAGGGGTGGCAATGGTTGAACGTGCTCGGATCATTGGGCGAGCTTGGTTGGGTCAGTGGCCCATGGCATCGCATGCAGACATTACCTACCAATGCGTGAAAGTAGGCATGGGGTAAGAGGTCATATCGTCTGAGGTCGCGATGTTGCCCATCCGACGGCCACCTAGGATGGTTTGATTTGTTCGCACACAGCTGCAGCCGCATGTGGCATAATCGTTCATGCTTGAAATGGACAAAAAATTTGGGACGTTAAAAAGTCGATGTTTCAACCAGGCAAAACAACCAACCAGCCGCGAGTTGAAAAAGTTCAACCAACCCACGATTCCAACCCTACCCAGGCGCGCCATCAGTCTACCAAGATAGGGCACGGGGCGCTGGGTCGGAAAGGCAAGAGAGAAAGGACGACGTTTCACGAGAGTTCATAGCAAGGCACGAAAAGTGGCTCGATATTGCGGTAGGACGCAGGCACAGGGTCATCTCCAACACGGGAGGAATACGGGAGCGTCGCGGGTCCCACGTGACTTGTCTTTTGTTGCGTCACCGATGTTCGCAGCACACCGGGGTTGCTCACGAAAAGGACGGATCGAAATTCAAAGTCAATGCTCATCGGTGCGTCTGGCAAACTGCGAAATCTGAGTCATATTTTTCGTGGTAATGAAGAATTTCTGGAATGTGCAGTTGGTTCAATCGGCGCTCAAACGTGCGAAAACCACTTTTAATCTCTATATCTCTACCTTCCACCAAATTGATGTCCATTCTACCGATAGCATACCCACGTTGTGGTCGCTCATGCCTTCAATACGGAAGGACGTCCTCTACGTACCATGCAGCGAAAGACAAAACTGACGGCAGCCATGACAGCCGCCTTCGTAGAGCTCTGCCCAGGCTTGGGGCCCTTGTCTGCAAAACACGTTTTCACCGACTGGTCATAAGAAGGTGATTAGCAACTTCTGCTTTCGCTGAAATGGGTTGCTGGCAACGCATTCTACCCTCGTCGTCGAAATTTCTGCCTCAATGCCGATGAAAACCCAGTCCAGAGTCTCCAATATCTTTTTATCTTCATTGCAATCCAGCTGTCATCGAGGACAAACAAAAAGACTCCTAGCGGCTGTTAGCGGGACCGTAAAACAAAACGAGCTATGGTCACGGCTGGTAGGTTAACTCTCTTGCTCCCGAACCCGAAACGAAAAATATTGGACAACGGATGCACGAAACGAGACGGCGGTCATCCATAACAGAACGAGATCGACGTCAGCAAATCCCTCCATTGTGGAATCGTGTGGTGTCATCGACTTGCTCAAAGACAAACAAAACTATTCGAGGACGCATTGGTTCCTCGGATGAATCAAACACGTCTCGGCTACCACGAACAGATCAACAGACCCTTTCATGCAAAGAGCACTGAAAGCAAGGGCGGCGAAGTGGTGCCGAGATGGACGGTATCATAAGGGCAAAAAAGCTCTACAAGCGCAGCATCTGTAATACAGCTCCTACAATCGTCTGGCGGGAAACAAACAGTCCAAAAACGATATGGGGCAAATGTCGCACCTCAAACAATGATCGCAGATAAACCGGCGTCTTCACCGCCTATCAAAACTTCCATATACAGTACTGGATCATGAATTCGCCAAAAATATCTTTTTCAGTTCACCCATGCATTCCATAAATTATTCGTAATCGTTTGGGCGAATCAGGCTAATAAATCTGGTGACACCAAGACCTGGTGTATTTAATTAATCTCGAGAGAAACAACCGCGAACGGGGTTGTTCGACCACAACGGTGTCGCAACAAGGGGCTGCGCTCATAGATTCTTGTGCCGCGTCAGCCTTCATGGCGCAGGAGTTGTCGCCGCTCGCAGATTTTCAACGTGTGACATCACACTTCGGCATCTTCCTAAGGGCGAAGTTGAGACCGTCAGCGAATATTAGTGTTGCAAATTTCCCAGTCTAACACTTTGGGCGACCACCCCGAAAGTAAAAATGGAGCCGATTTTAGGTGAATTCTAGGAACACTAAAATGGAAATCAAATTCTCGGCGGATTCATGATCCAGTACGGTACCACATCAAAACAAAATTCCAGTCAACGCACTTCATCCTACAAGTCAAGTGAACATCTTTAACCTGCATCCCTCCTCAAAGTGTGGTAATGGAATTCTTCTTAGCCTTCTTGCAAAGAATGAAGCCAATGCATCATAATCCTACCATCAGCCAATACAATTGCTCCTGCTTTCTCTACATTAAGTTCCATGATAAGGTGGATCCTAAAGACTTTTGCTGACATCTAATGATTATGATGATGTAAAGCAAGCCAAATATGATTTTCTCAAGACATTCACAAAATATGAATATCCATGGTGATGATCCTAAACATTTCCAACACCAAAACAATTGTTAAGCACATGGTACAATCGTAAGAATATTTTGATCTACGACACTTGAAAAAAGGAGATATTGCATGCATGATATACAATTTTCAAAGCCAATGAAAATCAATCCAAAAATAAATCAGGTACTATGATGTTATTTTATAATAAACAGCTCATTACATGATTATTTATACATTTAAGTAAAATTTATTACTTAGTACTAATTGTATCTTTGACATATCTATCTTCTATCTTCTTACATAACTTCATGATAATCTTAGAGCATGCATCTTAAACATTCTCACATAAAATAAAGTCATACTTTCAGGCATAAATTTAGTTATGATGGATCCACCATAAAAGATGACAAACAAACAAGATTAAATCATGGTAATTTACGAAAGAAAATCACATGAGAATCCAAAATGCAACATCAAACAAAACATTATGTGAAATGCACATGTACATATCTCTAGCATCACAAAACATTGTTTTCTTATAATATGATGATAAAATTTTAAAATCTACCATTATTAATATCATAATCATGAGAATATAAGGGGAAATTAAAATAGAAAAAGAAGAATGTAGTAATAGGCCTAGTCTCCATCTCTTGCTCTGAAGTCGTTGTTGTGGTTCACACAATAACGTTCTCACTCCGCATCAAGGGCTTACACCCTTCACAAGGAGGAGGGGCAATCATCATCAATGACCTAGAGAAGGGAGACTCAAATATTTTGAGTCTTACAAGGTCCATTTCTGTTTTTAACCTTACCTTTGGTTTTGAGACCCAAACTGGGAGTTTTTACTTCAAACTGATGCATTAGCACGAGTTTTCCCGTTTCGAAACTAATAGTTTAACCTAAACAAGCTTGAGTTTTGTTTTTGGCACGACGGCGCAAAATTCTAGCATACAAGGCACGATCAACGATTTCGTGCCGACATTTCCCGTTCGCTTCTCGCTCTCACCCTCGCTCCCCCTATCTCTCGTCCCCACTTGCTCACTTGCAATGAGGGCGAGAAGGGACGAGGGCAAAAGGCCACGAGGCCTCTTCCTTTACGCCCTTGAAGCCCCTTAGCCGCCGATCATGCTAAGGCTGCTATTGGCGGCTAGAGGTCAGCCGGCTGGTGGCCAGCCGGTCGTTTGGCCGGCCGCCGGTCGTACACCGAAAGCGAGCTGGCTGGCAGCAAGCTGGCCAGCGGCCAACAAAGTGCTAGCCGCCAAGCACTCCTTACTGATGTAAGGGGTGGTGCAAAACCACCCCTCGCTTTTGTAAGGAGGGAGGGCCAAACCGACCCTCCCGCTAAATTTCTCCCCACAAATTATGAACAGTCCTTGTTCAAGAACAACAAGCAAGATTGTGAGTAAATGAATCATCAACATTGTGAAAGAAAATTGAATAATTTCAATCACTAGCTAAACATGAACACGTGCATGGCACTTGGACCTAAGTTATAGCTTATCAATCCCCCCTTTAGGCTGGAGCGTCCACGCGACAACCATGTTGTGCATCCCCAACCTCCTTTGGTTGTAGTCCATGGATGTTGCCCTACGGGAATGCTATTAACTTTTGCCGCGATTCGGTGGTGCCCCCCAACACGAGTCGATTCATGCAAGCTACCAGCTTGCTCCAATACTCGTTGACCACCCTCGTGGGCAACCGAGATTCCAACTCCCATGAGATATGTACAGATCCACACCTAGCCCAATGAACGAGGTATTCTCTATAGACTCATTCACTAAGTTATTCACCACAAACTCCGTCGGTACTAGGAATTCGTCCCAGTCATTCATGGTAGGGTCCACGTACATGTAGATCATTTATTTCATAGTGCGGTTCATGCACTCTGATTGTGTGTTAGTTTAAGGGTGAAACACTTTCGACATCTGTGACTCATTGCGGAAGTACTCGTGCATCTTTTGTTAGAACTTACTAGATAATCTTTAATCTCGATCAGAGATAATACGCAACAGGAAGTCGTGGTACTCTACGACTCCCTCAAAGAAGAGATAAGCGGTCTCCTCTACATACAAGTCAGTTGTTGTAGGAATGACACGTGTTATCTTTATTAGAACATCAAGAACCACTAGTATTGCATCATGGTCACAGGTCGTGTCTAGAAGACCAGTAAGGAACTCCATGCTAACGCACTACCATGGATTTCAAAAAATGGGAAGCTGTTAGAGAATTCCAACAGGCTTCTTGTTCCTAGCCTTATTTCGAAAACATAGGTCGTATGTCATGCAATACTTATGGACATCTCCACTCCATCCTAGCCACCAATAGTGGTCCAATAGTGCCAGTCCAGTCTTTCAAGGTCCCACATGACCTGCGACCGGCGGGTCGTGGAACGGGGAGATAATATTTGCTCAAAATTCTCTCAAGATTGGCACAAGGACTTGTTCTCTAAGCCTAAAGATTCCTGCGGCCTCCACCAATCCATACTTGTCTAGTGTTCAAGAGTCTTCAAACGACAAATCCACACAGAATCCCATCCAGATCCTGTTAACAAGACCATTATAATGGATAACCTCTCGTGGTGGTTCCTGAAAGGGTGTGGGGGGATCAAGTATTGCTGCTATTGCTATTGCAATAGCCATAAAACACCCACCAACCTTGGTGGTTGCTTTGATTTCCAGAAGTTGTCGGGATAGTGGATTGGCCACATTGATGTGTCCTGGCCTTTATTCCCATGTGAATGATAATCGACTCAACTAATTGCTCCAACGCACTTGTCGTCTTCACAGGTTTGGTTGTGTTTCAAAAAATACCAATGGGATATGGTCAGTCACGACCGTCACACCCCCTTCAGCACCCTCGAGGTACCAACAACATATCTTGAAAGTGTGTACTATCGCAAGGAGCTCATGATCACCAATCGTGTACCGCGTTTCCATGAGGCTGAGTTTCTGGCTCTCATACATGATCGAGTAACCGATTTACATGAGGAAGGCTCCAAGTACTACTACCGAGGCATCACATCGCACCTCCCATAGTTGAGATGGATCGAACAGAGCTAGCACAGGCGATGTGGATAAAAGCTCTTTCAGTCTCATAAGAACTATCTCGTAATTAGATGTCCATTCCCAGTAAATGTCGTTTCACGTGAGCCTAGTTGGCGATGCTACCAAGGTCGAACACCCTTGCATAATCTGTCGAAAATCGTTTGCAAGGTCAAGAAAAGACCGAATCTGCCTAAACTTTTCCGGGCATGGCCAATCTAGAACGGCTTGGACCTTTTGTGGGCTGACGTGGATGCCATCTTTGCCAACGATGTGTCCAAGGCATACAAGCTCATCATGTACAAAATTACAATTTCTCACTTTTGAAAAGAACTTATGTTCCCAAAGGATTGCAAAGACTTTGTGCAGATGTTCTATGTGCTCTTCCATTGATTTGGAGAAAACCAGGATGTCGCCCAGGTAAACCAAGACAAACTGACCAAGGAGCTCGGCGTATGTTCGATTCATCTCTCTTGAGAAAGACGCCCGGGCATTTCTAAGCCAAAAGCATGACACTCAAAACTAATAGAGACCCATGTGTGTTCAAAACGTGGTTTCGGGTACATCATATTTTGTGATGCAAATTTGATTGTACCTTTGAGACAAATGCAAGGACAAAAAAACTTTTGCCCTCAGGAGTTGATCAAAAATGTCCTCAAACCACAGTAAAGGGAATCATTTTTTGCCATCAGCTTGTTCAACACCTCGTAATCCACACATATACGTAAACCACCATCTTTTTTGTTCACAAAAAGGATCAACGCAACATACGACGAGCTACTTGGCTCAATCCATCCTTTTACAACGTACTCTTTGATTTGGCATTGGGACTCTTGCCTTTGTACTGGATTAAGGCAATACATGGGTCTGAAC
Source organism: Penium margaritaceum (assembly GCA_023375785.1). Classification (NCBI taxonomy): domain Eukaryota; kingdom Viridiplantae; phylum Streptophyta; class Zygnematophyceae; order Desmidiales; family Peniaceae; genus Penium; species Penium margaritaceum. The sequence continues at coordinate 76,395 of SZWC01005813.1, read as the reverse complement.
GAAGTGGTCACCTCCGGTTACAGTGGTATCGTGAGGCACATGTTTCTTTGTGATGGAAGCCATGCCGTTGTGTCTTGGAATACATCGTAGAACTCCGCCAATGGGGATTTGATCTCTTGTGGCGTGTATTCCTTCACATCGTCCTCCACTTTCTATAGCTGAGCCAATAAGTATCGACAACCTTGTCGTATACTTCTCTTGATCTGAATTACATACAAGGTGGAATGGACTTGGAGTCAAGTCAATGAAAATTACGTACTCTGAATCAACATAAAGCTACAGTTTCCTTTTTGGAGGATCAAACGATTTGATTCAAAGTACAATGGAGCCTTGTTTTCACGATGTTAGGGATCGCCTAGCACCACATCAAACGAGTCAAGAGGTACAATACCTTCAATGTGACCCTTTATGAGTAATCTTCAATACAATTTTTTCATTTATAACTACCAAACACGAGTACCATAAAGTTGTCACCAACGAAAACTGCGCCACTCCATTGCTCGTACTTCAAGCCGACATGCTAGGTAAAGCTGAGGATAAAAAAGGAGTCATCTCCCCTAGTGTCAGCAAGTACGTTTACTGACGCACCAACTAGGTGTCCTTTGAACCACATGGTCGTGTTGCCTCCACTCGTCCAAGTGAATAAGCTCGACGATGACAAGCCAAGTTTGTGATAAACACGGAATCTAGAGAGCGAGTGTCGCAGCTCCCATGATCCACCAACTCTAGTCCACATCTTGTGGGAACATGTGAATTTGGCTACTACATTCTAGTCTTTAAACTTCACTAATTCCAAATCATTGACTAAAGGTACCACAAACGTTATCAAACTCATCACTTTGAGAGTATTTACTTCAATCACAGTTTTACACAATTCTTACACAATGGTCGGTACTGCTACCACTAAGAATGTTTAGTCATGCAACTTGTTCGGTGATGAAAGCTTTAGTGTGCAATGTCAATTAGTGAGAGCAAAATGAGTTTTAAAGAGAGGAGAGAAAACAATAGAGAAATTTGAAATTGTCAAAACTCAAATTGTTTAATATCCTCGTCTGAAAACATGAACCCACACTGGTGATCAAGTTGTACCCCTTAGTGGTCCCCACTAACGTCACTAAGGAGTGGGGAAAACCCGCCCCACAGCCTTGTCCATTTCCACAGCCAGGCCCATAGCCGCGACCACGACCCTCTCCATAGTGCTCTCCGCGACCTCCTACTACAACCTCCCCACGAGGTGTTGCGGCTATGGCTAGCGCCGCGGCCTCTTGTCCAGCGAATACAACCTCATGGCATTGAGCCCTGAAATTTTTTGGGTTGCATGTAGTTGTGGCACAATCCCTCGCAAAAGGCCTTGTTACGACGCTCGCGTACCACCTGCACCTCGTCATTGTTGTAGCCACGCTCATGGTTAAGGGGGTTTATTCTCATCCGTCTTCTTCGCTTAGGGGTTTGCCAGCTGCTTTCCCTTGACCCCGTCCGGCAACTTGGAAATCCCTCTAGCCCATAAAGCCTCCATGGGTGCATCACGACCTTGTTGTGCACGTGCGTTTGGCCGTCCATGTGAGAAGTGCTTCGGGTTTGCTGAAAACAATTCACTCATGTAGTCTTGTAACGCCTTTTCTCTTCTCCAAGCTTGGCCCATCGCGGTCGTGGTGGTCTTATCCTTCCGCTTGTTGCTTGCAAGACCATTGCGCAAGGACTCCAGCAGCAAGCACTCTGGGTACTTGAATTTCAGGGTACAGTTGCTCTTGTTGAAGTTTTCTCGTTCCTCCACGAGAATTGTAAACTCGCTCAAGTAGGCCTCAGACGAGTTACGCAGCCAGCTAACATTCTTGATCTTGTGGAAGGCACGTTGCGCCTCCTCACGCTAGGGACACTTCTTACGCATGATTGCGTAAAGAGCCTTTCCACGACATAGGCTGCCAGTCAAGGTGAGGCCTCTACGCACTCCAATCCTTTACCACATACTTAAAGAGCTTGTCTTCAAGTCGCGTCATGGCAAGGACTCTCCACTAAGTAGAATCTAGTGGACGCGTAGAACGTCCTCATACGATTGAGGAAATCGATGAGCTTAACATCCTTCAGGAAGATTCCCACACTATGGAGGAAGGACATGTTCATGACCGACCTCGAAGTTGTCAAGGTAGGTAAGGTGTTGCTGCAACCGATCGTTGCAACTGTAGTTGTGGCCTGCTGTACTTGCTACTTCATCCGCACTTGGGTCACGCAGTACAACGCATTTTCGAGGTCCTTACATTGACGGCTTGCCTCATGGGCAACCAATCATAGTAGCTAATGATCACGGTCAAGGTACATGATGCTTTGATCGACATGAGCCGACGTGTTGGTCAAAGCAAACTTGATTTCTAGTGTCGTGAGAGTATCGTCGATAACCTCCAGGGCCTCGCGTTGTTCATGCACCTTTACCCATTACATGAGGGTACAGTTTGCATACATGTCTCCAAGGATTCCCACCTTTTGTAGGAAATCATTACCAACAACGATGTTTGAGTGGACACTACCCTGTAGTATGGTTAATCCAGGGCTTTTTATACATAGCACATTTAGTGTATTAGGTACCTACTGTAAGGAAATTTCCATGAAGTTGTGTAGAGAAGTAGTCATGTTCAGTTCACTTGGAAAGCTATTTATTTGATGCTAGTGTCTTGGAAATTGTATGTAATTATTTAGCTAGGGGAAAAAATAATATAATATTTTTGTCTTGATGTATAGTAGACGTACATATGTCTTCATGTTTTCAGATTTGTTACCTAAGTAAAGTGGGTGTCTACTTTCAAAACTGTTGGACACAAAATATAACCAGCTTCATAACGAGCGTACTTCCGCAATTGTTGCATTTTGTCTTCGTCGGCGGCATCTCCCCCCTCCAGAATCGACGAGTGTATTGGGGTTGTGTAGCTGGGTTGTGTATTGTACAACCATTAATTGAATACACTAAGTGTACTATACACTTAGTGCATTTTTCATGTCTATCAGATTCACACATCATATACACTCTCCTAATATACTTTACCTATTTTGGGGGGGGGACATTGGAGCCGCAAATCTCCCCTCCCCCCAAAGGGGTAAAGTGTCTTGGGGTTGTGTATATGGTAAGTGTATCTGATGGACACGTGAAAAATACAAAAAGTGTATTTTGAGAAAATGTCAATAGACACTCGTCAACCATCGATCTACGATGATCGACGATCGACGATGTACGCTTTGATCGTCTATACATAGATGACAATAAATGATCGACAATCGTCGACTATTGGATGACATCCATATGTGCGGAAACCATATTACACATTGGTAACCACATAGTCGGGACCCCGTCTTCCCCCCCCCCGGAAGCGACGAGTGTATTGGGATTGTGTATCTGGGTTGTGTATTGTACAACCGTTACTTGAATACACTAAGTGTACTATACACTTATTCTATTTTCCATGTGTCCGTCAGATACACACATCATATACACTGTCCTAATACACTTTACCTTTTTGGGGGGGGGCAACATGGGAGCCGGAGATCTCCCCCTCCCAAAGGGGTAAAGTGTATTTGGGGAGTGTATATGGTAAGTGTATCTGACAGACACGTGAAAAATAAACAAAGTGTATTTTGAGAAGATGTCAATAGACACTCGTCAACCATCGATCTATGATGATCGAAGATTGACGATGTATGCTTCAATCGTCTATACATAGATGACGATCGATGATCGATGATCGTCGACTAGTCAATGACATCCATATGTGCGGAAACCATATTGCACATTGGTAACCGCATAGTCGGGACCCCATCTCCCCCCCCCAGAAGCGACGAGTGTATTAGGTTTGTGTAGTTGGGTTTTGTATTGTACAACCGTTACTTGAATACACAAAGTGTACTATACACATAGTGTATTTTTCACATGTCCATCAAATACACACATCATATACACTCTCATAAAACACTTTACCTATTTTGGGGGGGGGGGCAACATAGGAGCCGGAGATCACCCTCCCCCCCAAAGGAGTAAAGTGTATTGGGGTAGTGTATATGATAAGTGTCTCTAACTGACACGTGAAAAAATACAGAAAGTGTATTTTGGGAAAATGTCAATAGACACTCGTCGACCGTCGATCTATGATGATCAACGATTGACGATGTACGCTTGATCATCTATACATAGATGAAAATGGATGATCGACAACCGTCGACTAGTCTATGACATCCATATGTGCAAGAACAATATTGCACATTAATAACCACATAGTCGGGACCCCATCTCCCCCCCAAAAGCAACGAGTGCATTGGGGTTGTGTAGTTGGGTTGTGTATTATACAACCGTTACTTGAATTCACTAAGTCTACTATACACTTAGTGTATTTTTCACATGTCCATCAGATACACACATCATATACACTCTCCTAATACACTTTACCTATTTTAAGGGGGGCAACATGGGAGCCGGAGAACTCCCCCCCAAAGGGGTAAAGTGTATTGGGGGAGTGTATATGGTAATTGTATCTGACGGACACGTGTAAAATACACAAAGTGTATTTTGAGAAGATGTCAATAGACACTCGTCGACCATCGATCTATGATGATCGATGATCGACTATGTACGCTTTGATCGTCTAGACATAGATGAAAATTGACGATCAACGACCATCGACTAGTCGTCAACACATATGACCATCGATAAAAGATTTGCGAGGGATTCTAGTGTGGGGTACAAATCTCCCTTTACGACAGAAGGGAACCTGTTTGCCCCACTACAACGGGGCCCAACAAGAGTCTGGGAAAGAGAAACAGTTGAACCCTTAACCCTAGTAGTAAAATGGTGTCGATTGTATCTCTAACTAGTTACGGAGCCAGGAATAGACGTTTGCCTTCATCAAAGAATTAGCATCTTTAATTTCTAAGGAAAAATGTATGTCTATTTGAGGGAACTGTAAATGGATTTGTGGAAAAAGAAAGCATGGTTTTTGATGGTTTTTTATATTTCTATTACCAACCTTCCAAGAACTTTTGCATGTTGAGGCCTACAAGTACATGCTAACATGTATGAACACACATAGTAAATTGAATTGTAACGTATCTTCCACAAAGGTACCATGACATTTCCAAAGGCTTACATTTGACATGTACACTGTATGAAGAGTGTATTTTTCAGAGGTCATTAACCATAAATGGCTACCCTATCCCATTGCGGCTACATCGTACGAAGGGGGCCGCCCCCACGGCTCTGAGTGGTGCCGTACCTCCACCGTGTGAGGTGATCTTAACTTGGCCCACTGCTTTTGCAACGAACGCCGCAAGTCTACGGCAGTCATTGCGAATTGCCTTTGCGGCATCATCGTCTAGCTCATTCTCACAAGTGCTTTTCGCGTGGTTGCTTTTGGCGTCCTTACTGCTCTTGGTAGTCTTGCTACTATTGCCAGCTTTAGGCAATGTAGCGAGCGACTTACCCTTCTCGAGCGATTTGCTCAATTTTGTCGCACGACGATGACGATAATCGTGATCCTTATCGTCTTAGCTATCATCGGCGTCGTGCTCTTTTTGAAGGTCCCCCTTTGCGAGATCCTCCTCCATTGTATAATCCGCCGCATGAGGGTCGCCCACGTGCGTGTTGACATTCTTGTCGAGCACTTTTGTGACCTCTGCATGCTTTTTAGTGTTGCAAAGGTTGGCATCGGTTGCCTTCGACGGTACGGTTGCCTTTGGTTTGGCAACCGTGCTTCTGATGGCGACTCCAAAGACTTGGAGTCCGCCAAAGACGTGTGGTGAGGCCGTCACCACCTTGCCCTTGTTGGTTTTCTATGGTCGGGCACTTGTCATATCGTCATCCATGCAACTAGCATGTCAAATTCATTGTATGATCACCCCACAACTTCAAGGAGGAATTGCCTCCCACAACTCCTTGCTCTCATGATCAGTGAGGCAATGAAAAATTCAATTTCTATTTTCCTACGCTGCCACATTGACACAAGGGCGTGGATTTTGAAAGATAGTCTTCCTAAGCCGTGAATCACAATGATTGGCAAGGAATAGTTCCTAGGAAAACAAAAAATTAAAGTATAAAGAAATCACAAAGGAAAATGTGAGTGCCGCTCACAAAATAGGACAAAGAACGGGAAATACGTTCTAGCAATTCCTAGTATTCCTAGTAAGTGTTTTACACGCCTCGCACCCCTAGGCAGCGTCTTCCTTGAACCGGCAGCATTGCAGTGCGGTAAAGACCCTTCAAGGTGACACCCTCCTCCTTTTTAGGGTGCTCTCAGGACGTGAGAGACCCAAGGCTTGGGAAAGGGGTTGTCCCAATTTTTGGGATGATGGAGGAGGAAGGAGTCTGGTACAAGAGGAGGATTTCATGGTTTTTAGGGGGGGAACTCCCCACTTTCCTACATGAAACTCCTAGCCCCCTGGAAGTGAGGAGAGGTTAATCAAGTGCTTATGATTATTTGTCCAAAAAATAGATACAAAAAATTCATACATACTATTTTTGTATTCTTCCATGTCATAAAATGCAATACAATCTTCGTATTTAATGAAGTTTTGTGTTACAAGTGACTATAAACTATTTTATGATTTCGTTTCATGGAATTTGGATGTTTTGTTCAAGTTCAACTTATGAAAAAGACAAAAACACAAAACTTGTTTTAAAGAATTTTAATGCATATGATGTTCCAAAAATCCTCATGAAATTCAAACATTCATATTCCATGTAACATGGCAGTGCCACACCAACCGGTCGAAGGAGTCACGTGGCTCGAGCGGATTCACATGGGAATGTGAACGATGAGACGGGATGGCTTGGGGGTTGGAGAACCTCAAGCACCGCGGGTTTTGTCCTAGTTGGTCAGGGATTCTGTCTAACCCGTTACATTGGTATGAGAGCTCCGTGTTTCAAATCCCACGTTGAGATTATTGGAGATGCCGATGGAGCTCTCATTCCTAGTGGGGGGGTGTAGCGTGGCATTGCCACATCGATCGATCAAAGGAGCCACGTGGCTTGTGCGGGGTCATCTGGGACTGTGGGCGGTGAGACGAGATGGTGTGAGGGTCGGAGACCCTCAAGCACCGCTGTTTTGACCTTGTCAACCAAGGATTTCTTCGAATGCGTTACATTTCAATTCACCCTCATTAATCAAACTTAAACGTCTCTCTTTTTTGTCCTTATAGAACATCATTATTCTGTCTTAAATAGTCTTCCATATGTTCGTAGTTTCACCCTTTCAGTATTTACTATTAACCATTTGAAAAATATTTTTCCTCTTTCTTCTTTGTTTACAACATGAGTTAGATTCTTCGATGTAGTGCAACCTTTTAAGTTACTTTCCACAAAGAGGGCCAATTTTAAATAATTTATAATAAATTTTTCTTACATCTAATGTTTTGAATTTTCAATATGAATCATTGGCCGTTTAATCTAACATAAATAGGTCATGATGAATATTAAAGACGTATATTTACTTTTTTATGTCTTTGACACGTGTAACGTCTTTTGGTAATGGGCTGAAGTCTAAAACCTCTTGACCAAGACCTTAGACAACTCATCTTTTGTCGGATTAAAGTGGGGTGAAAGCCTTGTAGAATATTTGAAGTTTGTCAACTATTACTAATCAAGTTAATAAGAAGAATGACAATAGCATGTGTCATTTATCAAGCACAAAGAGATCTTGTGTGTTATCAATACTTATCTCAAAAAATCATGTTTTCATCAGATAATTTGAATTATTATAGTGTCAATAGACTTGTAGAATAAATAATGATGAACTATATTGTGTATTTTAAGTACAAAACTTTATTTTGTCCTATTTTGTATTACAAATAATATCACATGTGGGTAAATTTCTATGTTTTGTTAAAAATTAGCTTAATTAATTCACAATTGACCAAAAATATATCTGTTAGGTGGTGAATTACTAAATGCAGTTGCAATTTGGTGAAGGTATTGAATTCTATTTGTGAATGGAAATTTATTGTTCATGTTACTCTTTTGAAATTAACCAAAACCTTTTGGTTTAGGTTCTTTCCTATTCTATCCTTTTGAATACATATCCAGGCCTTGTCTGTTATTTTTTATGTTATTTGTAAATGGTCTCAATATCTAATATTACCATAATCAAGCCTCTTTGACACTGAATTTGATTATTTTTACTTTTTAGTTTGATAACATGCTGAAAATTTTATTGATGGTAAGATGAATTTGAAGCTTTAACCGTTTTTTAGTTAAGTTTTATTAACCAACGTGAATCGGATTGACTTTACTAGAAGGGTTTCGTGTTCAGATGTGTGGAATGGTTACTCGAATTTATTTAGCACAAAGATGGTTTTTCTTTTCCCTAAGTTGAAGCTTTTAGTGGATTCATGTTCATTTTTGTTCTGAAAATGTTTTTTACTTCCTAAAATCTTGCAATATTCTCGTTCAGAAATTTTTTATTTTGTATTAATTTTAAGGATGTACCGAAACAGGATGCCGTGTTTTCAGAGAGAATGTAATAATCGAGGTGTCTGACAGTAAAGCGGTGAGCCCACGTCATTTATCCATCTTCCAGTTTATCCGTCTTTGTTGACCACCACGAATGCAGGAACAATGGTAGCCGTTCTCGGAAGAGAGCGATTAACGGGAAATTGTCACGAGTGTTGATGCACCCGGCCGGTACACGCATTCAAGGCGGTGGCACAGCATCAACAGTGGTGATACTCGATCAGTCGTACAGCGTAGAGGCTGTTCGGCCAGTGCACGAACAGGGCCGCACGCGCAGCGGACTGGAGGCAGCTGTGGCCGGCCGGAGAGAGACGGAAAAGAGGATGCCAAGGCAAGAGGGCCAATGGAACGACCCGAAGCTTCGTCACCGGAACTTTTTCAAAACGGATTGGCGCTTTCGGCAGCCGGGTTTTCTTTCTTTGCCTTCCATGAGAAATTCTGACACCATTGCTGGCATCACATTCGCTGCTCTGGCCTTTTAACTCGACGTCAAAAGGATCACGATGCTCCCGTTGGCAATGGAGATTTGGGTTAGGGAGGTTGCACTGGCTGAAACGACTGTCAATGGCTGGGTGCCGCAATATTGCCCGAAAAGAAAGAAAAAAACAGGGATCAAGGAATTTTCGGTGTGCTGCACGAGGATACGAGGTCCACCACAAGGTCTAGACAGCTTGGCTCAGAAACGTTCTCCTTCAAGAATCGCTGCCGAGCTTTTGCTTTAGCCCGGTACTGAGGGCTGGAGGAAGATACCCAGGATCTCGTCAATCCCAACGATATTTTCTGTTAGGGCAAACTCATGATATAATTTGCATATAAACGAAGTGTGCACGTTTCATTTAGCCAGTGTTCTCTCGACAACCCAGACTATATCACTGATACCCACGCCAAACTCAAATTCGTTCCAGGAAGAAAGTATTATTCTTCTTCTTCTTTCGGATAAATTTTAAATTCCTATTTTTTCATTGTACTAAACCAATGGAAACTCATGCCAAGGGCACTTGTTCTTATACATGTCAAAACAATCATGCCAAGTGGGACGTGGATTGTTCATAGGGTTGAGGTGCAGAGTCGAAGAAGATTCGTGAAAAAATAGGTCCTTCTTCTTGTACGATAAGAGTACTCGAATGACAAGTGTCGAACATGTCCAGCTCATGGGAATGACAGTGAGAAATACAATGAGGCATATGTTGGGTCTTTTGTGCTCGAGTCTAATGACGTGTTCATCGTCGCGATGTGAGTGGTTGCTTCAGGGAACTTTGCTGAGAAGTTAGGGCATCTTTGTACAAGTCTAGTGTCATTGAGAAGTCGATTGAACAGAACCAAAACATCGGTACAGTTCGCAACAGTTATGTCGACCATTCTAAAAGGTGGTCTTATATGTCAGAAACTTCAAGGACGGGACATCAGGTGTTACAGCAAGTGGCCAAAAACCCCTCGCCCAACCGACATAAAAATCCAGAGGCCAACGTTTGGTGGGACATAAATGTAATGGCGAAAGTGTCCTCTCATAGGTTTACGAATTCGTGTACACCTGGGACGTACCACTTCCCATCCTTTTAGCCGCTACGTCCCGCTGTGTTAGGAGACCTAAGAGAGTGATGAGAGACAGCTCCTAGCACTGCTGTCGCTAGCGTGGCAACGCAAGCCAGCTAGCTAACTCACTAGCACGCACAGGTGGAGGTGAGAACAGCAAGGGGTTGGCTAGGGACACAAACACAAGTGTCAGAAGCTGCAAATGTTTGAAATGTGTAGAGAGAAATGACAACTGAGGTCTGGCCAACCTAAATAGTGCCACAGACCTAGTGCATGCACACACACACACACGGCGCACAACGGCGCTATTTTTCTAGCAGGACAAAACAGTGGCAAAAACACAGTTTTGGTCACAATTCCCTGCAGACACGTCAGAACGACGAGCCGTTTGAACCAGAACGGCCACGTCAACGAGATCTACATCCTGATAGGCTGCACGCCTCCGTGCTCTGACACAGCACGAGTCTACAAAATACGGAAGTCTTCTCGGCGTCCGTCGCCACCGGCTGCCAGCCTGCTGCTGCCGTCGCCAGTCTCAGGGATCTGCACGTGAATGGACATGAGCCGAGGGGTCACCGTAAGCTGTGTACGACACACAACAACACTCCCCCATGACCGGAGGGCGAAACACGTCCATGCACATGCAGACACTGACGCTACACAGAGCAGGAAACGCACAGCCGCTGCAAGCAGTAGGCACCGCACATACAGGGTGGCACATGAGGAATCAACCTGCAACACGGGTGGGGCAGAGTCCAACGTAACGAGTGGCCGCATGAAACTTCGAACGACCCAGAGCCTTGGTCAGAAAATCCACGCACTGCCTGTCAGTGCTCACGTGGATGACTCGGATCTCACCACGATCAACCAGGTCACGCACGAAGTGATGCTCGACATTGATGTGCTTCGTGCGTGCATGGAACACACCTGAGTTCTTGGCGATGGCCTCCGCGCTCATGTTGTCACACTGGAGAACCACGGGGGGAATGGACTGACGCAGTTCACGCAACAGACAGACGAGCCAGACACATTCCGCTGCACCGGCGCCTAGGGCAACATACTCTGCCTCAGCAGTACTGCGTGCGATGCAGCCCTGCTTCCCACTTCTCTAGGACACTGCAGTACCTCCAATGAGCAAGATGTAGCCGGTGCGGCTTTTGCTATCTGGACTCCACGCCCAGTCGCTGTCTGTCCCATCGAGCACAACGGACACCTGCTCGCGAAAGCACAGGCCGAAGCGTGTGGTGGACAAAATGTAGTGCACACACCGGACTGCGGCCTCCAGTGTTCGCTGGCGCGGAGCCTGCGAGAACTGGGCGAGCAGGTTGACAGTGAAGGCAATGTCGGGCCGTGTCGTGGTGGCCAAATACATGAGCGAGCCGATGACTCGTAGGTACAGGGTCACATCAACTGGCTCCCCCAGGTCCGCTGGGTCATCGACCTTCAGGGCGGCCTGCCCCTCAGGGGTCATGGGCGTGGAGGCCGTGCGGACGGCCGCGAGGAGGTCGGCAAAGCGCTCCCCCACGATCTCTGCGTAGCGTCCCTGATGGACACGGAGTGTGCCACAAACACGGTCGCGTACGATCTCCATCCCCAAAAAGACAGAGGCCTCACCAAGATCCTTCATCTTGTAGGCCGAGGAGAGAACGGCCTTGGCAGCATTCACTACTCCCAGGTCGGGCGAGGCGATCAGAAGATCGTCCACGTAGACGAGGATGGCAGCGAGCGGTGCTGGGGACTATGAGATGAACAGGGATGGGTCAGCATCACTCTGAACGTACCTAGCGCATCTCAGCGTGCTGGTGATCTCCTGGTTCCAGCAGCGCGGTGACTGCTTCAGGCCGTACAAGGCCTTCCGCAGCCGGTACACGCGACCGTTACCATCCTCAAAGCCAGGTGGCTGGACCATGTAAATCTCCTCCTCAAGATCCCCATTCAGGAAGGCGTTGTTGACATCCATCTGATGGAGTTCCCAGTCGTGCTGTGCCACCTGGCTCAGCAACGTGAGTGTGGTCGTCATCCGCCCAACTGGGACAAAGGTCTCGGTGTAGTCCACACCAGGGACCTGAGAGAAGCCCTTTGCTGTCAGGCGCGCCTTGTAGCGCTCCACAGTGCCATCTGGCTAAAGCTTCTTGCGTAGAACCCACTTGGCCTTGATGGCCTTGCGGTTCTTCGGCAAGTTCACCAGCTCAAAGACGCCGTGCTCGCGGATGGCATCAAGCTCAGCCTGGCAGGCAGTGCGCCACTGCTCAGCATCAGGGGCTGACAAGGCCTCAGGCAGACTGGTGGGATCGGGAGCCAGCGCTGGTGCACTCCGTGTAGCCAGGGCATATGCTGCAGAGGGAGGGTCGATCGTCACCATGGACTCAGTGGCGTCACGAGCAAGACCGCGCTCATGAGCAAGTAGTGCCGCACCAGTGGCACAGCCAGGGTGAACCTCAGCAAGGTCGCGCGCACTCAGGCCGAGGACCTTTGTGCCCGGATCACCGCTGGCGACGCTGCGCGTGGGGAGCGGGCGGAGACGTCCGCCGGGAACCCGTGTGTAGGGGTCCGACGGGGCAGGAGCAGTGGGCGCTGCTGACTCACATGCCAGTGTGGACCGCACGGCAGGCGTGCCACTCGAGGCTGGCGTGGCATCACCAGCTGGGGTCAGGCCCACGGCAGACGCAGGCGCGTCTGTGACTGGAGACAGGGATAGCTCAGCGCCAGACACAGATGCGGGCGTAGGATTAGACGAAGCTTCAGACGTAGAAGCAGACGCAGAGTCAGACTCAGTCTCAGACGCAGAAACAGACGCAGGATCAGGCAGAGCCGCAGATGCGGAGGCAGACTCGGACGCAGACGCGGACACGGGCGAGCGCGGAGAGTCAGGGGCAGAGGAGCGAGCCACAGACGGGGCGGGGCTGGGGGTGCCGGTGGGCACAACCGCTGGGGACAGCTTCGGGGGTGCAGTCGACGGAGTGACCGCACTGGACGGGGGCAGTGTGCCAACCGGACCAGGAGACTCCCCCTCACGACGGGGACCGGAACACCCAGGGGCATGAGCAGCACCCAGAGTGTGGATGCGAGCGAGGTCGCGGAAGGCGAGATGCTCGAAGAAGAGAGCGTCACGGGACTCCACGATGAGGCGGCGCTCGGGGTCCCAGAACCGCCAGGCCTTTGACTGCGGGGCGACGCCAACGAAGGCGCAGAGGCGGCCCCGCGGAGAGAGCTTGCTCCCCTGTTGCTCCGGCGTGAACCAGATGCAGGCAAGGGAGCCCCAGACACGGCCGAGGCGCAGGTCCGCTCGATGCCCATACCACAACTCGTAGGGCGTGCAGTGACCTGGGAGGGGACCGTGGGGAATGCGGTTTCACACCCAGGTCATGTATGCCATGCCCTCAAAGGCAAAGGCCTCAGGCATGGCACTGTCGGCGCGCATGGCGCGGACCGCATCCTCCATGGTGCGGTTCAAGAGCTCGGAGACACCGTTCTGCTGGGGGGTGGCGGGAGCAGAGAGGTTGTGAAAGACACCGAGCTCGGTGAAGGAGCGTGACATGTCACCGAGGTACTCGCCGCCACGGTCCGAGCGAAAGGTCTGAAGGTGGTGGGGAGACTGGCGTTCGGCCATGACCAGCCAGATGCGGACCGCAATGGCTGCATCGCTCTTCTGACGCAGGCTGTAGACCCAGCGCATGCGCGTGAAGTCATCAGTCAACGTCAGGACGTAGGGACCGCGGTCTTCCTGAAACTCGACAGGGAGCGGACCCATGAGGTCGGAGTGGACAAGCTCCAGGGGCCGACGAGCCCTGGAGACAGACGCGAAATACGTAGACCGGTGCATTTTTCCCTCAGCACATGCCAGACAGTCGGTCGTGGGCGGCGCCTCGAAGGACGCTGCATCAAGACCAAGAGCAGGCTGAGTGCGAATCAGCCTATCGACAGCCCCCAGGTGCACATGACAAAGACGTCGATGCAGGAGGCGGTGGTGTTCGGGGGACAGAGCACCAGCGACGAAAACACGGGCAGCGAAAGAGGGAGGCAAAGGGGGTACACTCGCGGAGCACCTAGCAATGTGATACAGATCATCGACGACCGTCCCACTGAGGACGGTCTCCTCGGTGTCACGCACGAAGATGCAAGCATCAGCAGCCGTGTGCGTGACACTGAGGCCCATCTTGGTGCAAGCACGGACAGACAGCAGGCTGAGTTCCAGATCAGGGAAAAAAAGGACGTCGGAGATGTAGACGGGACCAGCTGGCCCGATGAACTGCACAACCCCAACACCCTGGACAGGGACCTAATGGCCAGCTGTAGTGCGAACAGAGTGAACAGCGCCAACGGCATGCAAGACGACAAAGGCGTCACGACGTCGCGTCATGTGATGGGTGGCACCAGAGTCCACGACCCATGTGGCATCTGTGACCTGTGTACAAGGGGCAACGTGGCACTCGGTGACGGAACAAGGCGCGGCAGCAGGCCGCTCAGCAGGCGACGCAGCAAGACGAGCAACGTAGCGGACATGAGACGCATGCAACCAAGACGTGTCATCGGGTCCATCACGCGCACACGGCTGGGCATGGGGACCACCACAGATATCATCACGCAACGACACAGTCAGTCCACAGGCAAAAGGACCCCTCGACTCAGTCAACTCACTCGCACCTCCCTGAGATGAGCGCAGGGCGAGAAGCTGGTGAAGCTCGGCGATCGTCCTGTTGCGCTCGGCGAGCGCCTGGTCGCGAGGATCAGCGGAGGAGCCTGCTGTGGCGGCGGACTCCTCTGGGACGGCTGCGGTAGTGGCGGCCGAGCGGGCGGTCGCACCGGACGTCTGGCGCATGCGCGCCTCGTGCGCCTGCTGCAGCCCACGGGTGACATTGGCCCAGTCCAGTGGGCGTCCTGTCAGGCGAGTGCAGTCGGGATAGCGATGGTCACCACCGCAGTTGAAGCACACGAGGCGACGTCCCGTCGTGCTGCTAGAGCCGCTGCTGCTGTCGCCGCTGCTACTGCTGCCACCGCCGCTGCTGCTGCTGCTCCCGCCGCTGCTGCTGCGGCTGACACTACCAGTGTTGGTGCCGCTGCTGGTCCCGCCGTTGGAACCACCACCCGACGCTCTGCGACCCTTCTTCCCCTATGCTGGAGCTACCGTTGCCGTAGACGGAGGGGAGGGCAACGCGGCGGCAACTGCAGCAGAAGCGGTGCTGCGGCGAGCGCGGTTCGCGGTGTCCATGCCTGCCACATCCAGAAAGTGGAGAGTGGCCCAGCGCAGCAGGGTCCCGTCGCTCGCCATGTCGTGAAGCAGCGTCTGGTCGAAGTTGCTGAAGACACGCGCGTAATCGGGGTGGATGCCGTAGAGGATGATCTGGAGGGCGGAGTATTGCGCAGGAGCGTCGTCCCCAAGATCCTCGTACAACTGGATCGCCCGGCGCCAGTAGTCGGCTGCAGACTCCTGAGCAGTCTGGCAGAGGGAGTTGAAGTCGGCGAGGCGCTGGGATGTCAAAGCCAAGGTGGCGCCCTCAAACAGAGTGACGACCAGTGCCCACGCCGCGCAAGGGTTAGCTCCTGAGCCGGTCAGCAAATCGCCAAGAAACCGACTCAAGTCCTTGGTGAAGTCCGGGGTGGCCTTCATCAGGCTGGAAGTTGCACGGACTGCCATGTGTGTCTGAGAGGGGTCAGACGCCTGATATGGTGCTAGGTAGTAGGGGAGGACTCCCTCGTTCATGGCCCACATGCGAAAGCGTGGCTCCCAGGACTTGAAGTCGTTCCCAGTCCGGAAGACGGGCGGGTCTGACTCAAACCACTTGGGTGGCTTGACCGTCGGCAGGGCAACGGCCGAAGCCACCGCGGGGCCAGGCATCGAAGAGGCAATTCCCTTGCCCAGGCGGGCTCGCAGAGCCAGCTCCTCAAAGCTCAGTGGGCGGCGAGATGAGCTCGGGTCAGCGTTGGAGCTGGAGTTGGTGCCCTGGAGGGCTGCATTGGCCTCACGCGCTCTGCGACGCGCCTCCAGGCGGATGAGGCGTGCTCGGAGCACCTCTTCCTCGCCCTCCTCGCCGGAGTCGGAGAGGTTCTTCACGACTTCATCACCATTACCGCCGTGGGCAAGGTGGTCCGCGCTCGGGTCAGTCGGCGGACGCTGCTGCTGCTGCTGGGGCAGCAAGCCCCTGACCATATCCTGTAGTTTGGCCACCTGCCTCGTCAAGGTATCGCGGCTCTCCGCCTGTAGGTCCGCCAGTGCACGCACTTGGCGTGCCAATGTAGTCGGGCTCGGCAGCCGCTGCTGCTGCTGCTGCAGCGGTGGCTGCTGGTGTTGTGGCGGCGGCTGCTGCTGTCGCTGCTGCTGCTGCTGCTGCTGCTACAGTGGTTGCTGTTGCTATAGTGGCGGCTGCTGCTGCTGCTGCTGCGACTGCTGCTGCCGCTGTGGTGATGATGGCAGTGGTCGACGTTGACCGTTGACGGCGCTGCCCTCGGCAGCTGCGTCGGCAGCCATACTGGAGGAGGTTTGCTTCGGCATGGCAACCGGTTTCCTCCCCTGTTTTGCCCCTCCGCAGAAGTCCTTCGCGGAGCGTCTCCACGGAACCGCCCCTCCGCGGAACTTCCTCCTCGCAGAACTCCTCCGCGGAGCGTCTCCGCGGATACCTTCCGCGGTGAGTCTCCGCGGATACCTTCCGCGGTGAACTTCACCGCGGAAGCTCACCGCGGATCACTGCGGATTACTACGGATTACCGCGGATTACCGCGGATTATCGCAGAGTACTACAGTTTTACCGCGATTTTGCCGCTGACGACCGCGGTCAGGCCAAGCACCGGGGAGTTCCACGGTCAGGCGCGGAGCACCGGTCGTGCCGTTTGTAGAACGCGGCGAGATGCCGCGAGTTGCTGTGGTTCCACGGTCAGCACATTCCGCACCCACCGTGCAGCGCTCGTGTTCTGCAAGCGGAGGGTGTGCCGGGGACTTGCGACCGCGGAGCTGCGGCGAGCGGCACAGGTGTGTTCCGAAACTGCCGCGGAGAAGTCGTGGTGGAGATGCGCGGATCCGCGGAACACCGCGGATCTGCAGTGGCGACGTCACCGCGAGGTGATGAACTCGGAACGCCGAGTGCCTCCGCGGCACTCAACGCGTGTTCCGACGCGGTCACGCGGTTGCCGTGCCCACCGCGGATGCTTTGTCACCACGGAGCACCACGGAACGACCGCGGAGCGACCGCGAGTCGACCGCAGAACGACCGCGGATTGACCGCGGATTTTATAAAAAGCGGTCGAAGTAGTGGTGGGCCCTCCCAGGACCTCCCGCCAAGACCGTGGGCACTGCTGCTGCTGCTCCTCAAGGCAACGGATGCGGTTGCTCATGACTTTTTCGGCTGCTGCATCTCTGCTGCGCAGCTATGTGAGCACTGGCTCGCGGCTCTGATACCATGAGAGACAACTCCTAGCACTGCTGTCGCTAGCGTGGCAACGCAAGCCAGCTAGCTAACTCACTAGCACGCACAGGTGGAGGTGAGAACAGCAAGGGGTTGGCTAGGGACACAAACACAAGTGTCAGAAGCTGCAAATGTTTGAAATGTGCAGAGAGAAATGAAAA
>SZWC01005813.1:45968-58802 GCA_023375785.1 Penium margaritaceum | reverse complement strand
ATGAGAGACAACTCCTAGCACTGCTGTCGCTAGCGTGGCAACGCAAGCCAGCTAGCTAACTCACTAGCACGCACAGGTGGAGGTGAGAACAGCAAGGGGTTGGCTAGGGACACAAACACAAGTGTCAGAAGCTGCAAATGTTTGAAATGTGCAGAGAGAAATGAAAACTGAGGTCTGGCCAACCTAAATAGTGCCACGGACCTAGTGGATGCACACACACACACGGCGCACAACGACGCTGTTTTTCTAGCAGGACAAAACAGTGGCAAAAACACAGTTTTGGTCACAATTCCCTGCAGACACGTCAGAACGACGAGCCGTTTGAACCAGAACGGCCACGTCGACAAGATCTACATCCTGATAGGCTGCACGCCTCCGTGCTCTGACACAGCACGAGTCTACAAAATACGGAAGTCTTCTGGGCGTCCGTCGCCACCGGCTGCCAGCCTGCTTCCGCCGTCACCAGTCTCAGGGATCTGCACGTGAATGGACATGAGCCGAGGGGTCACCGTAAGCTGTGTACGACACACAACAACAAGTGATGCATATAGTAGTCGTTGATAAGTTGATCATCATTTCAAAGGTTGCCGCGTGGCTCCCACGTATTGTGCGTGTCGTCATGGCCGTGCCACTTAAAAAGATACTCGTTTCATCTAAGACGGTGTCGACAACCGTGAACGTCCTGAATCATGTACTTCGTACACTGTCCACGTGAATGGAAGGCCAAGGAGTGACATCTCTACCGAGTATGTAGAACTAGGTACCAAGACTTCCCACACAAGCATTGTCCTCCTAAAGATGCGTGGGAAGAGGGGGAATAAGTGTAGAATCAACGTGTTGGTCAGTGCATGGAAGGAAGATAGGGAACGACCAAGTGAAGAGCGGTAGCAAGGAAGAGAGGCAAGAGAGTTCCCCCAATGGACAAGGGAGTGACTGGTGAGTTCGCTAGCGTGCTCGCTCTCTTCTTGTCGTAGGTGGGGTCGGAGCCGCCCGCCATTGCTGCACTAGCCTAACTTTCTCTCGTACTCCATTCCGTCATTATTCAAAGTCCAATCTACCGACGACCCACAATCCTAGCCCATACAAGGTAGCTCTTCTTGATAAAACTAAATGATTTGTAAATATTTCAAGGGTTGTTGCAATTTCTACGCTCCATCGCCCGTGCTCGACACCCTGGTCGATGCGTTGCTTGCCACTCTTTGTTGGCTAACACCTCCTTGTGCATCTTCGGAACCTGTGTATGCATGAAGAGACATCGTAAGGTCGCAATTAGTGGGTGTGCGTCCACATACAATATGAGAGAAATATCTTGTTAAGGTTTCACCAGTGCTTCAGCTTGTTGATATGGAAGGCTGGGTGAATTACCATGTCGTTGGGTAGGCAACGACCATTGACTAATGGGGTTTGCACTCGCTCAACCTCAAACATCCCTAAATATTGGGATTTACCTTCGACAAATCTTATCTGCAAAGTTTGACATTTGCCGAGCTAAATAGGATGCGATCGTCAATGTTAAAGATATTCCCATTGCGATTTTGGTCCTCGTTTCATTGTCACCTTTGTCTTTACAAGGGTCCACGGTGTTTCCTCCCAGACGTTGGAGAAATCACGACGATGGATGTTGGGCGCGGAGATGTTACTTTGGCCGTGTAATAAACCTTGAACATTATTTAACCGAATGCGGTGAAAGACGTTTAGATGTATGCAAGTTCCGCAATCGATATCTCTGTCATCCTATTAGTACCATGGGACTCATATGAAGTGAATATGGGTTATTCGTCTAATATCCCATTTGATTTGCTCGTCGATTTGAAGGTGGAACATTGTCTATTGTTGGATACAACTGTCGTAAGGTATAAATAGATTGCAAGAAAAAAAGGCTAATGATGTGGCTATCTCCGTCGCTTATGATGGTGCGTGGCACCCCGCCATCTGTAAATCACGATGTGATTTAGAGACATCGGTGTTGTTCACATGGCATCTATAGTGGTCTTCATCATGATGAAATGAAACATGCTGGAAAATCTGTCCACCAACGCAAGGATGGTGCCATATTCATTCGGAATTGCAGGTAGTTTAGTCACATGCACCGTGTAGCTCAATTTCGGCACGTGTAGCCTTTATGATGCCTACGAGATCGGTTGTTCTCCAGTGTCGTTGTCTCAGATGATTGCGGCTTAGATTGCTCGATCGGACGCGTTTGTGGCCACATTCCACCATTAGATATACAAGCTATTCGGTTGGCATCATGGTCAAGGCGTTTCTCAAAGAGACGCCTTTGTTCACTACCCCTCGAAATCCACTTGATAGTTTTGCGAGTGTATTTAGAGAGGTTTTGAAACTCTGGTGTACTCCTCTACAAACCAACGGTTATAGCCGCACAATCCCAAAGACACTTGGACATCCCAAATGTTGGTCGGCGTAAGCCAATCAGCCACCGCCTCCACTTTCTTCAAGTCCATAATCATTCGTCCGACGCCGATGATGTGGCCCAAAAACTTGATCAAACACCGAACAAAGTTGCACTCTAAGAGAAATTTCTCTCTTTTTTCAATCCCAAGACTGTGGAGATGGTCATTTTGCTCCTTCGGGATACAGTTGTATACTTGGTTGTCTTTGACATTTCAACAATAGAGTCATCGAGTGAAGCTGATTCAACAGAATCCTTGGCTGACTAGGCCAAAACCGTGGTGCATGAGGGTCTACGACCTTCAAGCCATACCGTCTCACCGCCCACAGTCCCATGTGGCCATGCTGAAGCCACGTGGCTCCTTTGAATGGTCGGCATGGCACTACCAAGCTACACTCCCCCCACTAGGAGTGAGAGCTGCCTCGGCATCTCCGGTAATCCCAACGTGGGATTCGAGCCTTGGAGCTCTGATACCAATGTAGCACATTCAATGGAACCCTTGGCCGACTAGGGCAAAACGACATTGCTTGAGGGTCTCCGACCCTGAAGCCACCCCGTCTCACTGCCCATAGTCTCAGGTGGCCCCGCTCGAGCCATGTGGCTCCTTCGACCAGTCGGCATGGCACTGCCGGGCTACACCAAGGTACGACGGGTGATGTTGTTCATGGCCGCTATAACTACTTTAATGATAGTTGTGAGTCCAAACGATGTGACCATGAATTCAAACTAGCCATCTCTCGTGTGGAACGTTGTCTTCTGGGTGTCCTTATCAGGTACATGGATCTAATGATTGGCGTTTCGTAAGTTAATCTTTTGATAATCCACACACATCCACATCTCCCCATTGTTCCTTTTTACAAAAATACACGTGTTCCATAGGGTGATGCGGATGGCCTCATGAACCCCTGAGCGATCCTCATCTGACTACCTTTTCAGCTTGTTCAGCATGTGGTCGCTCATTCGATTCGTCCCCTTCATTGTCAGTCTGTTGCTAGTTTTATGTCTATCCGGTCATCAACGGTGTATTATGGACATAACTCCGAGGCAGATTGCTAGGGAAAACCCCTTCAAACATCTCGATAGGATGTGCAAACTCTTCCAAAATGGTGAACTTGTTTGGTCGAGATATTGCTGAGATTGGTTTCATCTCATTCACTGCTACAATCTCTTTTGCTTCCCTTAGTTCCCTGTGGACGAGCCACACATGTGCTCCATTTTGCAAGGTATCGTTTAACCGTGTCTAGTGATATTGGCTACGTGCATTGTTTTATGTCTGTTGCAATTTCCTCTGTTGCTTCCTCTCTGCTACTTCATGTGACCGCCGTTGCATTGTGGATCACTCAATTAGAGGAAGTTGTCATTTCTGCTGTTATTGTTGACATAGACTGATCAATTACTCCTGTCAACGTGTGGACCGTGTCATTGTAGGAAATCTTGCATACGGATGATTTTGTGGTTACTCATCACGAAAGTTCTCCAGGCCGCCGAAGTGGTTCATGAAGTTGATGGATGTGTAATCGCATATTGCCAGGTTTTTATCCAAACACCCCTAGTTTTGTGGATAACCCTATCTACCAAACTATGTCATTACTAATGAAAATATAAGAAGCCTCTTCATCCAGTAGTGATTGTATCGTTCTACAACTCTTACAACCCATCGGTTGTATTAATTGTAGCATCATCGACTGGTCGTCCTCATATCCCTCGTCCAACTCTAGAACATCAAGATTGTTACATGCGGTAGTATGAGATGTTCAGATGGACGATCGGTCACCGTGGATGTTTGTAACCAAACAAGATGTTTGTTTTCTACTTGTGTCCTTTGTTTCCCGAATCCTTATACTTTGTCCACGTCTCATCCCCCCCCTTGTTGGCCTGTTATTGCCACTTCAAATGATCGCACAGAGTGTGCTTTGACTTCTCCCAAGTCGAGCATGGCCGTAGATTGCGCAGGTCAAAGACGTCAAGATCCATCGAGGATGAGTTTTTTTCCAATTACGACTTTTTGTTACCACTTTATGGATTGTGGCTTTGGATTCTGTTTATCATGCAATCACAATCTGAGTGGAGTGGAACAATCACCTGTCTTTATCAACATTCATGCTAGAAATGGATACTTACCTTTGACCAAGTGACTCACAATGAAGCCATGATAATGGGACGTTGTAAAGGATATTATGGTAGCTGTAAAATGACGGATGGCATTGACATCAGTAGATGTGTCCAATTGGTGCTTGCAATGTAGAGCCCAAGCGTTGCTTGTCCACGCGGAGCTAGGAAAAGAGAGAGAATAGCCGTAGTGGGAGAAACAAACACATCATTATTGTCCTCAACACCTAGAAGGGCAAGTGTTCTAGAAAAATTTACACCAATCATCAAGGAGTTGAAAGTTGTTTTTTATAACGTTTGAACTACCCCGTGAATTACCTCCATAATAAAACAACCATTATGACATGGAAGTAAGGTTGGACAACAGACCAAAAATCAAGGGGACCTATCAGATGAGCAATCATGAGCTGACTGAGCAAAAGAAGAGTTGGACAAAATGCTCCCCTAGGGTCTATCGGGCCACAAACGTCGTCATATAAAACATTGGTATTTTTTTATTAAACTTAGAATGATTAACGAAAAACGATGTTGAACCATATTACTATAAATAACTGCTACCCTCTTCCACAATTTGAAGAACATCTTAAAGAGTTGTTAGGAGGAAGACATTTTACCAAATTTGACCCGCGGAGCTACAGTAATAAGATCTGCAGAGGTTTCAAGGACAGCAAGAGGATGGCACTTCACATATGCTTTGGACACTTTGCATCCATTTTACCCCCTACCCTACTGAATTTGATTTTCGATTTTACCCTTTACTTTTGTAGTCGAATGTCGTCGAATTTGATGCTTCGACGAATTCACAAAGTCACAAGAATAATGATAAGTCAGAAATATCAAAATTAAAGTCCCACCAGGCATGTTTCATAATCGGGATCATTGTTTTCCTTGTATTTTACGATGGAGGACGAGTTGTAACCTCTCAAATAATATGGTCATAGTGGCGAGACTCGCTTCATTGTCCGGAAATTCAAATCATCAATGACACACAGCCGGTTTCAATTGCTTCAAACCGGCTGTGTGTCATGTACACGTGGTCCAAAAGGACCACGTGTAGACGTCACGCAAGATCTGTCAGAAAATCTGACAGATCGTGGGTGTGGCAACTGCACGCGCACGCTTCCATGCGACTAGCAAATGGCTTTCGCCGAAATGCAGAAGGTGTACCGGACCCCTCGCCGGATATGAGGTACCACCACTTGCGCTTCGACGAATTTCAAGAAAACAGGAAGTTATTACCCGGTCGACGAAATTAAACATTCTTAAATTCACAACTTCTAGATCTACGAAATTCAAAGTCAGTAGGGTAATCTTAACTTCAATGGAAGTGAATTTTGTTCTCATTGAATGTAAGACATCTCTTCCTTTCATTTTTTTTACAGAGGATCACATAGTTATTTGCAACAAGAGTTGTCAAGTTCAAGCATTATTTGGGAGCATTATTTGATTTTCATTTATCAACCCCATTTGATGTGTCATAGTGTAACTGTTAGAAGAAAATATGCAGGGTCAATTATGTGCGTATCAAGTTTGACTGTTTTTAGTGTTGTTTTGGAGGGGGCGTCACTTTGAAGTCACCCAATTGACTGTTTGATAGTTTGCCATTGTACATGTGAAGAGCGTGCGAGATTATTCGAATTGTTATATTTCAGTTCAGATGAACAGAATTGGTGTGCATGATGCACACAATAATCATTCGTGCTCCAGGTTTGTCGAAAATGAAGAATACAAAAACATTATCCTCTCCTTTGTAAAAGTCGAGGTACCAGAAGTCCATGAATTCGACGAAGAAGGATCATTAGGAGTCACATCTAAATTAAGGATAAAATAAGTCTTAAAATCTCAAGCTTTATTTTTAAGAATCAGGGGGTACGTCGTTTAGAATCACAAACGTTTTAGTGAAAAGTGTGGTGGCCATGGACAATACCTCTCATCCACACCTTGTTGGCTTTGTTATCGCATATCTCGATAGTGTCTTGTGTACAACTGCACTTTGGAGGCACATGGTGCTCTTCCCTTTTTTTTAGATTTTACAAATATAGTAATCCTACATAAAAACCTCAAAGTGCGACTATGGTCACTGTTCAATCAAGTTTTTGGTCCACATCATTGGCCACAAAGGGATCATCATGGATTCAAGTAGAGTGGAGGGTGTTGTCGATTGCATAACACCTGCCAACTTTTGGGATGTCAAAGTGTTCCTGGGTTTAGCAAGTACTATTGTTTTTTCATATCAGATTATGACTGAGTGTTAGTGCCTCTCACTAATCATACGAGGTATGGTTAATGGGGTTCTTTTCGTACACGGTTAATTGGGTGTATAGTTCATGTGGGGTGCTATGAAGGTTCCATGAAGTGACCAGCAGGGGTAAGGGGTTGGCGGGGGGGGGACATGTGCCAAGTGTATGGGAGGAGTGTATGGGAGGATGGTTGCAGGTTCTACACTAGTGCATTGTGGAGACATTCAAGTTGGTTGATGGATGTGGGGAGGGGGGGGGACATGTGCCAAGCATATGAGAGGAGTGTATGGGAGGATCGTTGCAGGTTATACACTAGTGTACGGTGCAGTCGGTCAAGTTGGTTCATGGGTGTGGGGGGGGAACATATGCCAAGTGTATGAGAGTGGTGTATGGGAGGATGGTTGCAGGTTATACACTAGTGTATGGTGCAGACATTCAAGTGGGTTGATGGATGTGGGGAGAGGGGGGGGTGACATGTGCCAAGTGTATGAGAGGAGTCTATGGGATGATGGTTGTTGTTTATACACTAGTGTATGATGCAGACATTCAAGTGGGTTGATGGATATGGGGAGGGAGGGGTGAAATGTGCCAAGTGTATGAGAGGAGTGTATGGGAGGATGGTTGTAGGCTATATACTAGTGTACGGTGTAATCAGTCAAGTTAGTTCGTGGGTGTGGGAGGGGGGGGGGTGGCATGTACCAAGTGTATGAGAGGATTGTATGGGAGGATGGTTGCAGGTTATACACTAGTGTATTGTGCAGACATTCAAGTTGGTTGATGGATGTGGAGAGGATGGGTGACATGTGCCAAGTGTATGAGAGGAGTGTATGGGAGGATGGTTGCAGGTTATACACTAGTGTACGGTGTAAACATTCAAGTTGGTTGGGGAAGGGGTGGGGGGGTCACATATGCTAAGTGTATGAGAGGAGTGTATGGGAGGATGGTTTCAGGTTATACACTAGTGTACGGTGCAGTCAGTCAAGTTAGTTCATGGGTGTGGGGGGGGGGGAGGGGGGGGTGACATGTGCCAAGTGTATGAGAGGAGTGTATGGGAGGATGGTTGCAGGTTATACACTAGTGTATTGTGTAGACATTCAAGTTGGTTGATGGATGTGGGGAGGGGGGTAGGGGGGGGGTGACATGTGCCAAGTGTATGAGAGGAGTGTATGGGAGGATGGTTGTAGGTTATACACTAGTGTATTGTGAAAACATTCAAGTCACGGTATTTTGAACTAGTGTACATTTAGCACCCATCTCCACATACACTCCCCCCATAAACTCACCACATAACCCCCCCTCCCACATTCACTTACATATCTGAAACACAACATTATATGCGAGTGTACATTTAGCACCCATCACCCCATACACTACCCCTTTACACTGACCATATAGACCCCCCCCCCTCCCAGGCTCCCCACACTCACTTGCACATGTGAATCCAACATTATACACTAGTGTACATTTAGCACCCTTCTCCACATACACTCTCCCCATGCACTCACCACATACAACCCCCTCCCTCCCCCCACATTCACCTTTACGTATGAATCAAAACATTATGCACTAGTGTACATTTAGCACCCATCATCCCATACACCCCCCTCATACACTCACCCCATAGAACCCCCCCCCCTCGCTTGCCACATTCACTTGCACATGTGAATCACAATATTTTACACTAGTTCACATTTAGCACACCTCTTCCATACACTCCCTACATACACTAGTGTGTAATGTTGTGATTCACATGTGCAAATGAATGAGGGGAGTGGGGAGGAGGGGGGGAGGGGGGTCTATATGGTGAGTGTTTGAGGAGAGTGTATGGGATGATGGGTGCTAAATGTACACTAGTGTATAATGCTGTGATTCAGATGTGAAGGTGAATGTGCGGGGAGGGAGGGGGGGGGTTGTATGTGGTGAGTGTATGGGGAGAGTGTATATGGAGATGGGTGCTAAATGTACACTAGTGTATAATGTTGTGATTCACATGTGCAAGTGAATGTAGGGGGTTCCCTATGTGTGTACTCTTCTAGGGAGGTGCTTCCTTGTTTTTTTTTAAAGGTGGGAGAATGTTGTTTTCAGGAAGGTGATTCCCTGTGTGTGTGTGCTCTTCCTGGAAATTCATGGAAAATTAAGTAGTTTCCAGGAAAGTGCTTCGTTGTGTTTTTGTTTTTCTAGGAATTTTCATGTATGTGTCTGTGTGTTTCCATGGATGTGGTTTTTTGTGTATGCATGTTTCCGTGATATTGCTTGCTGGTATATGTGTATTTCGAGGAAGTTTCCTCCTGGTGTACACGTGTTTCCAGGAATTTACCTTCTGGCGTAGGTGTGTTTCCAAGAAGTTGCCTTCTGGTGTACATGGGGTGTCCTTGTTTCCTGGAATTATCCATCATGTGCCGTGCATGTTGTACACTAGAAAATGAGTGTACATTCTGAGGGTGATTGGTCATAAATGAATCATACTTATAAACCCACCAGTAGAGTTGGCAAGATAGTGAACAATGAGCCATCAACTCTTTAAGTAACACTTTGACATTGGCAAAAGCCTTATATATGAAAGTTGCAATTGTGGACCACATCATGGCCACAGACGATTCCAAATGAGCAATCAAGACTACCTCACTCCAAGACTGTCAGTGGAGAACATCTAAACATGTCAAGAACATTGTGCGGTTCGCAGTTGCAAAACACGGTGTGAAAAAAAAGAAACGTTTGTAGATGTGAAAACAATCAAGACATGGTTGTGCTATTTGGAATGCTAACAACATGTGGTTCATATTAGTTACCATGCACTCAACCAAAACAATCTCAAGAATCATCTGAATCTAAGTCGTCAACAAAGTTGATGGATGGAGTTCCTCAAGTTGGAATTTGAATACGACATTGAGT
This sequence comes from Penium margaritaceum, assembly GCA_023375785.1. Taxonomy (NCBI): domain Eukaryota; kingdom Viridiplantae; phylum Streptophyta; class Zygnematophyceae; order Desmidiales; family Peniaceae; genus Penium; species Penium margaritaceum. The sequence continues at coordinate 49,151 of SZWC01005813.1, read as the reverse complement.
ACTAGCCTAGAAAGGTAAGTACAGAAGATACTCCGAGTCCTGTATTTGATTGTTGACATCAACATGCTTCTTATCAAACAAGATCCATATCTCACGAACCTGTTTGTGGAAGATCGAGGTGTTTGGAAGTACGAAAAAATAACATTTTTGGTTATGTGAACTATAATAACGATGGAGATTCACTCCCCATGTTTTCATATCCTCTAGCGATGAGCTTCAAAGCACGATATTGGAGGAGTGTCATGACATTGATCGAGGTGGACACTTCGGCAAGAACAAGAAAATAGACAACTCATGAATTACCATTATTGGGATAAGATGCAAACCAAATAAAAACAAATACAAGACGTGTGAAGCTTTGATTCTAGATGAGCTAACCCCATGTCCCTCGGGGGTTTCAACCTTTCCTGGCACCTAAGAGACCATGGTCGTACATCTCCATGGCCTTTGTGAAAGGGTTTCTTGTCACACATGAGGAGTTAGAGGCAGTCGGTATTGGGGTCGGTTAGAGGCAGTCACTATTGAAGTTTTTCACTTCATCTCGATGATAAGAATGGTTAGCACCAAGGGCACAACATGTCTATTCCTAAATGATTTCATCCAACTACATGGTGTCCCTTCCTCCAACACAAGCGATAAAGAAAGATGAGAGGTTCACCGGAAAATTATGCTGTGGGATAATGACTCCCTCCAACATTCAGAAATATTAAGCACACAAATTTGACACTCGAGGAGTTGCTCCAAATGCCATGCAGGCCACGTGGTGGTGACTCAGCAATCACATTGCGAACCGTTGAGCTCATAAACAACTCTGCAACCTCCACTGTAGAGGGAAAAATCTTTCAAAGTGGTTTATGGAAAATTGTATCTCTGGTAGGTTTGCATATTTTGAGTAACATACTATTACTCCACATGTAGTGGCAACAATATAGAAGAATATAAGATGAAACTTACCAGATGCTTGGAAATACCCAAGTGCCAATGAAATGAGCATCTAACATTGGAACAAGCATTGGAAAGACACCAAGTTCCACCCTGTTGATCACAATCTACACAACTTGGACAAATTCCAACTACAACAGCAGGCCTACGCAATGCTTGAATCCAAGTTGTTGGGACTGTTCGCTATGGAAGAGGTGTGGAAACCTGTTTGTGCTAAGCTCTGCAAGTTTCCTCATCACCAGTCTCAAGTCCCGCTCAACTACATCCCCTTGCACCAAAATGAAACTGACCTTTCCAACTTCGACTTGTTGTCTACGGTCAAAAGCAATGCCTGCACCACAGGAATCCATCCATATCATGGATGCCATGGATATCATGCACTCCCCTTCTCCTCCAAATCCTACCATCCTCAAATACTACACTCTCCTACATGTGAGAAGAATGACACACTTGTACAAGACAGATGTAACAAGCAGGTTGACATCACATCATCATCATCAGGATCAGCATCAACATCAGCATCAACATCATCATCATCATCATCACAATCATCAACAACGTCATCACCATCACCATAATCAAACCAAGTAACAATAGTAGCACTAGTAAAAACAACAGCAGCAGAAGTAGGAAGAAGTAGTGCCTGTGGTGGCGGCAACAACACTGGCAGCCACAGAGGTAGTTAGGGGGAGAGGGAGAAGGGAAAATTAAGGAGAGAGGATGAGGATGACAAAAATTCATAAGAGGTGGTCGTGATATTGGCAACTTGAGATGACCACGGCAAAGATTGCGGCTGCGGTGATGATGACAACGACGATGAGAACGAAAACAATGACGATGAAAACGAGGACAATGACATTTAAAACCACTATGACGACGATGTCTACAAACACTACGGTGATGACGACTACAACAATGACTATGACGAAGACTATGACGATGACGATGATGATGAAAATGACGATGACGATGACGGCGGCGGTGGCAGCGGCACCAATGACAGAGACAATGATGACAACAATGGTGGCAGCGACAACAACAAAAGTGACAGCGACGGTGGAGGCGGCAGAGGTGACGACGATGACGGCAGCGGTGGCAACGGTGATGATGACAATTACGACGTCAACAACAAGGATGAGAACGATGATGACAATTATGACAATGACAATGATGACGATGACGATGAAGACAATGACGACGATGACGATAACAACAAAGGCAGCAAACAACACGACAACAACGACCAATATGACGACTATGCAACGATGACAAGAACCAACACGATGACTACAATGATGAACACAACAGCCATGATGGATATGACAACAAAATTGATAGAGGCAGCAACGTTGGAGTCGACATCAGCATCGGTTTCAGTGGCGGCGGTGGTATCGGTAGCAGGGGTTGCGGTGGTAATGACAATAGGTGCGGCAACATTTGTAGTATGGTAGGCAGTGGCGGTAGTGGTAGAAATGCGACAGTGGCGTATAGAAGTAATAGCAATGATGACAAGGCCTGACCAATATGGTGGTGGACGAGGAGGAGAAGTTATTGCAGTGGTAGGGTTTGGCTACACAGAATTTACAGCAGATGGGAAGTCAGGGCCAAAGCCATACAATGCCGTGGTCGGTGTAGAGACACACTGCCGCCAATCCACGTATGAGGTGGGACGAAAAAAAACACAAAGGAGAGCTCCATGAGCTTAAAAATTGAGCACAATATCACCCACAAGGAAGAAAGGAGGAAGACATGACATGTTTCTATCATCAGGAAGCATGAGCACAACAACTATCACTATGAGTGGTTGATGAACCTGGCAGGTCCTCGCTTCTTGTTGGGGTCAATCACTTCACCGTGGTTGAGCTACAGAAGATACACATTGCTCTCGCCTGCTTCCCACGTATGTCACATGCATGTCTCCGTATGCACCATGGATCATGATGCCAGATGTCATGATCCAAGCCACTGCGTGCGTGCCAACCTTCCTTCACATTGGCCCCCCCTCCCTTCCTCCCCTTTCCTCCATTACAATTCCTCCCTTCCTTCCCTTCTACTTTGCATACCTCCTCTCCCATTTCCGAAGCACCTCCCTCAGATTGGCTGATAAGCACATGCTTGACAACAGCGGTACACGCGCACACGCATGCACACATACACACACACACACACACACACACACACACACACACACACACACACACACACACACACACATACACACACACACACACACACATGCAT
>SZWC01005813.1:12254-45110 GCA_023375785.1 Penium margaritaceum | reverse complement strand
CCCCCCCCCCCCCCCCTCCCATCCTCTCTCCCATCCAACCAAATCCAAAATCCTCACTGACCCTTCCAAGCCGCTTAGCATAGAGCAGCCAGTCAGTTGTGCAAGACGCAAAGCTCAGGCAATACATGTCGCCACAGTCATTCAGCCATCTCCTGCTCTCTTGCCTCCACGTCCAGGACCCTTCTCAACCCCCTCTAAACAACCTCTTCCAAACCCTACTCACCGTCCTCAGCCACCATTTTGTGCATTTATGCATTGACACTTCAACCACACTTCCTGCCCAGTAGCATGAAAACCTTTCAACAAAATGGTCAAAACAGTAGCACAATAGCAAGCATACCTACTATGTGGTACTCTACAACACGCCGATGTGCCTTGCAGTTGGGTATGAACTCACCGCAGTACTCCATGACAAATTTGGTGGCCTGAATTGTTTAGAGAAAAATGGAACGTACAAAGCGACATGGACAAGAGGTTCATAGATAGGACCAATTGATTAGATTGTGCAGCCACAGAGCTTTACAGGGCATCCTGGTCTGCCCATTTGAAGCATTTGGCATTTAGAAACCATAGTGCAAAGTACAAAAGCCCTGGCATGGCTACTATCACCCTTATGCCACATCGTGTAACACCGCACCACGCCATGCAAGGCCACGCCACGCCACGCCACGCCACGTCACGCCACGCCACGCCACGCCATGCCACACCATGCCACGCCACGCCACGCCGGGCCGCACCACGCCAAGCCATGCCACAATACACCACTCCATGCCACATCACGTTACGACACGTCACGCCACGCAACGCCGCACCATGCCACACCACGCCACAGTACACAACGCCACGCCACTCTACACTACGCCACGCCATGCCACGCCACACCATATCACGTCACACTGTCCACCATTGGATCCGCCCGTCGTTAGGCTGGCACCGAGGTTAGAGTGTTTCTCATAGAACTGAATGCTTCTTGTTTGCTCTCCCTCCTAATCCACTTGGTGGTTTTACGAGTGAGATCGGAGAGAGGCATTGACACTCAAGCATATTCCTTTACGAATCGATGGTAGTAGTTATAGACGCCTAAAAAAACGTAGACCACTCGAACATTGGTTGGTGTTGGCCAAATTGCTACTGTCTCCACGCTTTTTGGGTCCATGGTGAAGTGTTTGCCACCGATGACGTGGCTCAAAAACTCAGTCAGACGGCAACCAAAGTTACAACTTGAGAGTTTTTTTGTAAATTTCTCTCTCTGAGAACCTTTTAAAAATGTCAATTATGCCCCTCCGGTGTGCAGTTGTACACCAGGATGTTTTCCAGATACAGGATGACAAAGTCGTCGAGGTACCTGCAGAAACTGGTGATCATTGCTGCCATGAATGTTGCAGGGGCGTTTATGACGCCAAACACCTTGAGCGTGAGCTTGAAGTACCCACATCTTGTACTAAATGTTATCTTCTTGATTTCCTGATCAGATATGTGCATCTGATGAAACCTGCTCTGTAGGTCGATTATGGTTAAAAATTGGGCCCCGCGAAGTTGGAAAAATATTTTTTCTGCTCGCAGAAGATGATAACAATTCTTGATGGTGACGTCCTTCAATACTCGATAATCCATGCACATCCACATCTTCCCAGTTTTTGTTTTCACGAAAGGTACAACAGTTGCGTAGGGTGACGTGGAGGATTTGATGAACCCTTGACTGAGGATCTTCTCGAGCTACTTCTTGACTTCTGTGAGCTCGTGGTTACTCATCTGATAGGTCCCTTGTACTGCTAGTCTGCTCCCCAGCTTATCAGAAAGGTCTACTTGGTGGTCAACGTTTTGTTACAAAGGTTACTCTCGGGGCAGTTTTCGGGGAAAACCCCTTCGAAATCCTTGGCGATTGGTACAAACTCCTCTGTAACGGGTGCAAAATTCTCAGGTGTCGAGGCCAACATAGTTCCCTTGGCTGTTGCGACTTCTTCTGATTTCCTTGTCCTTACAAGGAATAGCCACGCTTGAGTTCCACGTCGCAGATATCTCTTGGCCAAGTCTAAGGAGATCAACTAGCATTTTGTAACTGCTATAACTTTCTTTGCGCCTACGTCGTGGGTTGCTTGATGAGAGGTAGATGTCATATCCCACCGTAAATGCTGACGTAGACAGATCCACTGCTCTAGTCCACCTGCAGATTATGCAAGTACACGAAATCTTGCTCGATGATGATTTTGTTGCTGCTCCTTGCACAAATTCTCGAGACGGTTTTGTCATGCAGATCTACGATTTGTAGCCTGAGTAGTCTGAAAAGCCAACAAATCTGCAGTCGTTCGTTGAATGTTTTTCCTTTAAACACCTTTGTATCTGTCTGCATATAAAGCTTTCAAATTGTCATTTCTTACAAAGAGTTGCTCCTCTTTCCAGTAGTGCCGGTACCAAAGCTCTTCTTTAAGGAACTCTTGTCTGAGGTGATATGAGCCGCTTAGATGGGTGATCCCTCCACATAAAATTTCCCAAACAGATAGGAGCTTCATTGTCTACACTTGTCTATTTCCTTTTCCTAACTCCTAATATTTTCTCTGTGGCTTCCTCCATTTTTTGGCATGTTGTTGCCTTTTCTAACAGTCGCGCGAGATGTGTCTTGAATTTTCGCAAATCCAGTAGAGTCATTGATTGCGTTGATTGTCGGCGTCAATCTCTATCACGGACAAGGTTTCTGATGTTGAATTTTCCTCTTGGTGAGCACTACTTCACGTGCATGGGGATTTTGAAGCTCCTTCATTGCCGTGTTGAGTTGATGGAGTAGATGGGTATCGAGGCTCTCGAATTCCAAAAACTTGTGGTCCAAATCCTCGTTGATGTACGCTTTTTGACTTGTTCCTCCCATCTTGCCAGTTGTTGTCCAGACGGAAAAGGACGGGGACGAAGGACTCAATGCGCCTGAGGGGTCCATCATGGAGGTGGCCGTCGGGTCCATCAGTCCTGCACCATTCGTCTCGAAAGCCAGCACTACTACCTGGTCTATTAGAAGAGCATCGCTGTTTGCGTGCCACTGATCCTCCATTGCCGGAGTCTTCCCCGGTCATTGTTGCTCGTCGGCGGGTACGCTTGCTCCGTTCATCGTTTTCGTCACGAGGTCTGTGATATTTTGAATGGTGGAGATGCACTGAAGACTTGTGCAAGGCTGTAATTTGGTAGTTTATGCGTCGGTTGCCTCTCTAGCGTCTCTACGCTTTGATGCCAAGTGTTAGGTCGAGCGGAACAGGGGTGGTTCACAGGGATGAGGTGCGGAGCAATAGACAGTTCGAGGGGTTGTGACGATGGATACTTTGTATTAAGTAGCAGGTATACTTTGATGAAAAGTGTCAGACAAGTCGAGCATATATACAATGACGAGAATCACAATGAGGCATACGTTGGGTCCTCGTCGCTCGAGCGAAGCGATACGTGCAAGGTTGTCCCATGAGTGACTGCTTTGACAAGCTTTGCAGAGAAGTCGGGGGGCTTTGAGAATATCGAGGCACGGTTTTATAGGAGTCCAACGTTGTCTTGAAGTCGGCCGAACAATTTCAAAACCACGATATGGTTCGCGACACTTTTGTTGACCATTGTGGAGACTGGTCAAAATTGTCAGAATCTTATTGATTGAAAAACCGGAGGTCGGTGTAAGTGGCCAAACTGCCCTTGGCCGATTGGCATAAAAATGCTAAGATCGTCACGTGGTGAGCCGCAAATGTAAGGATAGAAGTGGTTACTTGCATAGTTGAGGAACTCGTGTACGCCAGGGACATGCAGAAGTTGCGAGGCAGAATACAATTTAGAAATTGGGATGCCTGAGCAATTTATAATTAGAGATAAGTGTACTTTGATGAACAGTGTTGAAATGATTAAACATACATACAAGTGTCGGCATACGAATGAGATGTAGTCAGGGTCGTTGGGTCGAGCGTTGCGTGCGGAGTCACGTCGTGAGTTGTCGGATTCGAGAAGGTCCACTGAGAAATCAGGGGTCTTTGAGAATAGACGGTGAATGTGAGATACATATTTATAATTCCAGATTTGTCTCGGTGTGTCGAGAAGTCGACCGAAAGGTCGTGATACTTCAGTCATGGATTCCCGAGAGTGGTCGAAGTTGTCAGAAGGTTGGGGAAGATTCACTGGAGGCAAGGGTAGTTAGCTGGTTTGTCCTCGACCGTCAGAGTGAATATCGCGGTCTCACGACACGATGGGCTATTTGTGTAATAACAGAATTGTCCACTCGGAAAGATTAGGGACTTGTGTACATCTGTTATGTAACACTTTTCCCCCCTTTTAGCCACAACGTCCCGGCACGCAAACAGATGTGGCTTAGTGACGGCGGTAATAGCCGTCGATGAGGTGATCGACGTCTCAGAGATTTTTTGTAGGGTTTCCAACTCTTGTGCGTGATGTCATAGCTGTGCCCCTTGACAGCATATCATGTCCTTTGCCTCGTCGTCGATGACCGAGGATTTCCTCGATGACGTACTCTATGTCCTTGTCCACTTGAACGGGAGGAGGAGGATGGACATTCTTGCCGGGGAAGTTTTATATAGGGTCTTGGTAGTGCTTGAGTCTGCTATCATGGAACACTAGATGAACTTGCATAGTGGTGTGGAGTTTGAGGTGTGCAACCACGGGAGTTTGCATGCGCTCGATCTCAAACGGTCCCGACCATCGGGGTTCGAGCTTTGAATAGTCAACTCCGTGGAGTTTGATGTTGGCCGAGCTGAGAAGGACTGTATGGCCCATGGTGAACATGTCGTTGCTACAATTTTGGTCAGCTACTCATGTAATTGCTGCTTATGTCTTCGCGAGGATGTGTCGTGTTTCCTCCCAAATGATGGAGAAGTCTTGGCGTTAGGACGTCGACTGCGGGAATGTTGCTGCGACTGTTTAGCCCGGTTGGTATGGCGGGACGTTTTCCATACACCACTTCAAACGGAGTTTTACCCGTTGCGGTGGAAACTGCGGAATTATATGTAATTTTGGTGGTCGTGAGTTTTTTTGCCCAATCCGTCCCATGAGGTTTGCATAGTTCTCGCAGAAGCTGTTCGAGTATCTGTTTTGTCCGCTCGATTTGGCAGTCGGTTTTGCCGTCGGTTTGAGGATGAAATGTTGTCGAAAATTGAAATCTGTTGCCGTAGCGAGTCATCATTTCACGCCAAAATGGCTGGTGAATCGACCGTCTGTGTCGCTCATAATGGTTCTCTTTACGGTGTAGCTGCATGATGTTGTTTAGAAACAGTTGTGCTCTTCCTTTGGTAGTAACGGTGATTGTTGTTGGGATGAAATAGGACATTTTGGAAAACCTGTCAACAACCACGAGGACTACGTCATATCCCTCGGGTGTGACCGGCAATCCCATGATGAAGTTCACAGAGATATCTACCCACGGTTCTGTCCGAATAGGGAGCGGTTGCAGAAGTCCGGGTGGCCGTGTGCGACGGGATTTTTGTCGCTGAGGTGTGTCGTAGGATTTCCACAAGTTGGCCACGTGGGATTGCATCTTGTCCAACCAATAGTGGTTTGCTATCTTCTTCAGCGTCTTGTCCTCTCTAAAGTGCCCATCTGGTCCTGTGTTGTGGCACTCTTCGAGCAAAATACGATGAAGTTCATCCTTTGGGGGAACGACCCCATGGCGAGTGAATATCCGTCGCCAAATGGGTGCGTCGTACCAAAATTTTGCCTTGTCGTATTCGGCGTGCTGGTCGTGCCTCGTCGTTCGAGACATGGGTCTCGCTACAGCTTTAGCGTTGCCACCTCAACCATTAAATCTGGTTGATGATTGAGTGCGATTGCTGGATGAGTTTTGCCTGATCGGTACTCGATATTGTAGTCGAACCTGGGTTCAAGGAACTCCATCCATCAAGTTTGACGTCGACTGAGGTTCGACTGCGTCTTCAGATATTTCAACTCATGGTGGTCGGTGCGCACGATGGATCGATGGCACTACAGGCAACACAGCCATGTCTTAAATGCATGTACAACCTTCAGCATTTCTTTCTTGCGTACGAAGTAGTTGAGTTTCGTTCCTCACAGCTTTCGAGACATGTATGTGACCGATTGCTTGCCGTTGCCATGATCTTGCAGGAGGACTACACCGATGGCTCGTTCTGACGCATCTGTAGCCATGACGTAGTTGACCATTGGATCGGCTAATCGTAGGGTTGACGACTAGGTCAAAGCGTTCAAGAAGCGTTTCACAAAGCGGTGAACGCTTCTTGTTTGTTGTCTTCCCACCGCCACTCATTTTCCTTTTGAGTGAGGTCGGAGAGAGGCGCTGTGTAGCGGGAGGGCCGGTTCGGCCCTCCCTCCTCACTGAAGCGAGGGGTGGTTGCGCACCACCCCTCGCATCAGCGAGGACTGGCCGGCGGCCAGCATTTCGTTGGCCGGCGGCCGGCTCGCTGCCGGCCGGCTGGGCGGCCGGCGGCCGGCCAAGCGACCGGCCGGCCACCGGCCGGCCAGCCGCCAGCCGCCGATCGCGGCCTCAGCCCGATCGTTGGCTGAGGGCCCACGAGGGCCTCGTGGGCGAGGCCTCGTGGCCTCGTGCCCTCGCCCCCGCTCGCCCTCCTCGCAAGTGAGCGAGCGAGGACGAGGGACGAGAGGCGAGAGAACTGGCGCGAAATCGCCAACGTGCCTCTCACGTGACGATTTTGCGCCAGAGCGTCAAAACATAAATCAAAGTTCATTTGCGACGAAATTTGACATACAAATAACAAAATGACTCGTGCGAACACACGAGTTTGAGGTAAAAACCCCTAGTTTGGGTCCCAAAACCAGGGGTGAGGCTAAAAACGGAAATGGACCTCCGGAGACTCAAAATATTCGAGTCTCCCTGCTCTGGGTCGTTGATGACGATTGCCCCTCAGTCCTGCAAAGGGGGTAAATCCCTGACGCGGACTGAGAACGCCATTTTGCGAAATCCAAAGATGAATTCAGAGCAGGAGCTGGAGACTCGAACTGTTACAATGCTTCTCAGAGCCAGACAACCCTCGCGACCAAGGGTTTGACGGAAACGACGGCTACGTCCTATATAAAATGCCGCCGGCATCTACAAGCAGCAGCAGAAACGCTAGAAGGGACTACGGCATCTATACCTAACGGATTAAAGTGCCGTTAAGTGCGTTGGAGAGCTGAAAAAGAGCGCTACTCATGGGAGCCTCTTCCCTACAGTCTCTCCTCACCTCCAGGGGACCTAAGGGATTTTTGTGGGACGGGATGGGGAGTGCCCACCCCCAAACCACCAAGTCTTTCCCCTCTTCTCAAGGCTCCTTCTGCTCCTATTCAACCAAAATTTGGGGCAGCGCCTGTCTCCAATACCAGAGACTCTCACGTCCAAAGAGAAAAAGAAAAAAGGAGAAAAACACTGCTTGGAGATTTTTTGGAGGCTGCCACATTGCCGTGGAGCATAAGAAAGGCGCCTCCAAGGGGGGGGCAAGGTGTGCAAAGAAGACGCAAGAAGAGACCAAGGAAGACGAGAAGACAAGAAGACAAGAAGACAAGAAGAAAAGTACTCACTTGCTTGTTTTCTTGCTCTTTGTCCTAGTTTTGTGAGCAGTACTCACACTTCTTGTTATTCCCTTGTATTTTTATTTTCTGTCTTCCTAGGTCCTAGTTGCTTCCAAGTGCCGTGGGTCACGGCTTAGGAAGACTAGTTTCAAAACCCACGACCTTGTGCCGACGTGACGCCCTAGGAAAATAGAAAATTAATTTATAGTTGCCTCACCGTTCGTGAGAGCAACATCTTAGGAGGCCATTCCTCCTCGTTATGGGGTGATCCTCACAACGACCTTCACGTGCTAGTTGCACGAACGACGAGATGGCAAGTGCCGGACCGTCCAAGACCAACAAGGGCAAGGTGGTGTCGGCCTCACCACGAGTTCTCGGCGGACTCCAAATTATGGGAGCTGCCGCCGCGAGCACGGTTGCCAACCCAAAGGCAACCATACCACCTAAGACAACAATACCGCCTAAGGCAACTGTACCTCCTAAGGCCACCGTACTGCCTAAGGCAACCGACGCCAACCTCAGCGACACCGAGAAGCGTGCGAAGGCTGAAAAAGTGCTCGACGATCATGTCGACGTGCACGTGGGAGACCCCCACGCGATGGACGACCCGATGAGGAGGACTTCGAAAGGTGGGACTCCTTGGAGGCGTGTACACGAACCGTACCCTCTTGTAGTGGGTAAGGGTGCACAGACAACGCGAGGCCCTGGAGGCTATCGTCAGCAGCTGTACCTCGAGTGGCAACCCATGCCGTGGGAGGCCTTCTGCGCGATCATGCGCAAGAAGTGCACCCAACGTGTGGACTGCGCAGCAGCTGTACCTCGAGTGGCAACCCATGCCATGGGAGGCCTTCTGCGCGATCATGCGCAAGAAGTGCACCCAACGTGAGGAGGCGCAACGCGCCTTCCACAAGATCAAGGACTTCAGGAAGCTTGGCAGCTCGCTTGAATCCTACTTGAGCGAGTTTGCTACACTCGTGGAGGAAGCCGAAAGCTTCACCGAGGGCGATGGAACGCAGACCTTCAAGTACCCGGAGTGCATGCTGCTGGAGTACTTGCGTGATGGTCTCGCCAGCCAGAAGCTGAAGGACAAGACCACCATGATAGCCACTGGCCAAGCTTGGACAAGCTGGAGGGCGTTGCGCGTCTACATGAGCAAAGTGTATTCGGCAAACCTGAAGCACTACTCTGATGCACGGCCGAATACGCATACAAAGCAAGGCCGCGACATGCGCATGGACGCTGCAGGGGCTGGTGGGTCAACTAGACAGCGAGGCGGGGCCAAGGGGAAGTAGCCTGCAAACCCTCCAGCCAAGAAGATTGGTGGATAGAAGGGCCCCAACAACAAGCATAGCCGCGAGAATGACGAGCTGCAGGCGGAGCGTGAGCGTCGCAACGCATCCTTCCGCGAAGGGCTCTACCACAACTGCATGCAACCGGGCCACTTTAGGGCTCAGTTTCCTCAGGCTGCTGGTGGTGGACAAGAGGCCGCGGCGTTAGCTGCAGCAGCAGCACCTCGTGGGGATGGTGCAGCAGGAGGCCGTAGACAGGTCCGTGGACAAGGTCGCGGTCGAGGGAACGGGCCCGGCCGTGGTAACGGACAGGGCCGTGGGGCGGGATTTCCCTACCCCTGAGTGACATTAGTGGGGACCACTCAGAGGTAAAGTTGGATCACGAGTGTGGGTTCATGTTTTCAGATGAGGATGTTAAACAATTTGAGTTTTTGACGAGTTCAAATTTCTCTGTTGTTTTCTCTTCTCTTGTTGAACCGCATTCTACACTTGCTGACCGACATTGCCCACTAAACCTTGCATCTCCAGACGAGATGCATGATCGTACATGCTTAGTGGTGGCGACACCGACCATTGTGCAAGAGTTGTGTGACGTAGTGATTGAAACAAACGCCCTCAAAGCAATGAGTTCAATCACATTTGTAGTACCTTTAGTCGACGATTTCAACCCAGTTAAATTTAAATACTGGAAGGTGCTATCCGAATTCACATGTGTCCACAAGATGTGGACTTGAGTGGGTGAATCATGGGAGTTGTGACGCCCGTCGTATAGATTCCGTGTTTATCACAAACTCGGCTTGCCGTCATCGAGTGTGTTCACTTGGAAGATTGGAGGCAACATGACGATGCAGTTCAAAGGACACCTAGCTGGTTCTCCCGTGAACGTACTTGCTGACACTGGAGGAGACGAATCTTTTGTTAGCCTTGGATTTACCCGACAGGTTGGCCTGAAGTACGGTCCATCGAACGGCGCAATTGTTGTCGGTGACAACCGTACGGTACCCGTGATCGGTACTTGTAAAGCGAAATTTTATATTCAAGGGTACACACAGAGTGTCACGTTGAAGGTACTCATCATTCTTGACCCGTTTGACGTGGTGCTAGGCGACCCCGGGCTCCGTGACAACAATGTTCTAATTTGCTTTGAATCAAAGCGTTTGATCCTCCAAAAAGGACAACGCCGCTTTACGTTGATTCCGAGTACGGAATTACCACCGACCCGAATCAAAGTCCATACCAGCTTGTCTGCAATGCAGGTGAAGAGACGTATTCGACAAGGTTGTCGATACTTCTTGGCTCAGCTGCAGAAAGTGGAGGACGACTTGAAGGAAGACACACCACAAGAGATCAAATATCTATTGGCGGAGTTCTCGGATGCATTCCAAGACCCACTGGCTGGGCTTCCACCAGAAAGACACATGGGCCACACGATTCCGCTGCAACCGGAGGCGACTCATCCGTTCAGACCTATGTATCGCCTTAGTCCAGCAGAAAGGCGAGAGGCTAAACGCCAAATCAAAGAGTACCTTGCAAAAGGGTGGATCGAGTCCAGTAGCTCGCCGTACGGTGTGCCGATCCTTTTTGTGAATAAAAGGACGATGATTTACGCATGTGCATGGATTACTAGGCATCAAACAAGCTGATGGTGAAAAAACGATTCCCCTTACCACGGATTGAGGACCTTTTTGACCAACTCCAAGGGGCAAAAGTATTTTTGTCCTTAGATTTGTCTCAAGGGTACCATCAAATCCGCATCACGGAAGATGATGTACCCAAAACCGCATTTTGAACGCACATGGGACACTATCAGTTCCGAGTGTTATGCTTCGGGCTTACAAATGTCCCGGCAACCTTCGAAGGAGAAATGAACCGAAAGTTCGCCAAGCAACTCGGACAGTTTGTCTTGGTTTACCTGGATGACATCCTAATTTTCTCCAAATCAATGGAAGAGCACATAGAACATCTGCGCAAAGTTCTCGAAATCCTGCGGGAACAAAAGGTCTATGCGAAAGTGAGCAAGTGCAAGTTTGCACAAGATGAGGTCGAATACCTTGGACACATCGTCGGCAAGGACGGCATCCGTTTGGACCCACGAAAGGTCCAAGCCATTGTGGACTGGCCACGTCCCGAAAATGTTGGACAGATTCGGTCTTTCCTCGGCCTTGCAAACTACTTTCGACGGTTTATGCAAGGGTATTCGACCCTGGTAGCACCGCTAACCAGGCTCACGCAAAAAGACATGCGTTGGGAATGAACACCTGATTGCGAGAACGCTTTTCTCAAATTCAAAGAGCTTCTATCCAGGGCGCCCGTCCTAGCTCTTCCGGATCCATCGCAACCGTGGGAGGTTTGATGTGATGCATCGATAGTAGGACTCGGAGCTGTCCTCATGCAGAACGGTCACCCAGTTGCGTATGAGAGCCGGAAGCTCATCCCCGTGGAAACGCAGTACACAATTGGGGATCAAGAGCTCCTTGCGGTAGTACACGCTTTCAAGATGTGACATTGCTACCTTGAGGGTGCTGAAGGGAGTGTGACGGTCGTGACCGACCATAATCCATTGGTGTTTTTCCAAACGCAACCGAGCCTGTCAAGACGACAGGCGCGTTGGAGCGAATACCTGAGCCGATTTTCGTTCACATGGGAATATCGGCCAGGACACATCAATGTGGCCGATCCACTAAGTCGACAGCCTGTGGAAATTAAAGCAACCACCGAGTTTGTGTTATTTCTGGTATGCCCCTTGTCCAGTCAGCGGCAGATTTAGGCGGGCATGCACTGCTCTACGGAGCAAGTCCCCCGCAGGACGAACCGGGTATGCACTGCGCTTGTAGCACAAGTCCCCCAGGTCCGCTCCTTGGATTAAATGAGCAAGCGGATTAATTCCAGGATCGCGGGTTCAAGTCCCGCCTAGGGCGCTAGGTCGCGCGCCTAAAGGGGGCTAAGGTGCGTGAGCACCTACGGGCCTAAAGTGCACGCGCACCACCCTAGAGATCGCGCTAGGGCGCCTCGGTCTCAAGCCAAGGCACCCAAGCTCGCCACTGCTATATGTACTACTCATTTCCTCATTCTAAGTATCCACTTCTTACCCTTGAGACTTGTGCTGAAAACTAAGGCATAAGTTGGCCAACCAAGGGCAGATATAAAAGACTTGGGACAAGCTAAAAGGGGGAAACCGAGAGGCCACGGAAGGGACAAGCTTTGTGAGATGAACAGTGTGGAAACACGATCCTGAGGGGGACATCTTCTCATAGCTGAAATGCTACGAGCGGTCGGCGGATGTCACTGTACTCCGTTTTCTAGACCGTTTGCCTCAGGCGGGTTGACAAAGGGTTATGGGCCCACACTGATCAGTGACCATTGCCAACCCTCCGCTCACATAAATGGCAGGTTCATCGGCATCCAAGACTCGCGGCGTTGAAGACTCAGCTCCATCTGCTCCATCGTCGGCCTACCTAGGCCTAAGGTGGGTACAAGTGTGAGAGGACAGACACGAGTTCGGCTCGTGGTCCAAACCGCACTCCACGGACAAGGAACGAGGAAACGCTCTGCCCTTGTGGGTATGACCCTCGAGTCCTAACGAGACAAGATCTGCCCTTGTGGGTACGACCTCGTGTTTGTGGGAGCACTTCCTCCACCATAGCTAGGGGCCATCGGCTGGAGGGGCATGCAACGGACTGCACCTTGACAACTCAGTAGCAGACATCGGCCTCATCAGCGAACATCTGTCTCAACGAAGCAGAGGAGAACGCGCAGATTCAACGAGAGGACCGCTGACCGACTTGGCACCATGCCGGAAAGTCAGGCGCTCACTCTCCCCTCAAGGCCCGCTGAGTTGGGCGTGGCCAATGCCATAGCAAGGTTCGATGGCAAAGCCTTTGGGACCTGGAAATGGCAGTTTGAGGTTGTAATGAGGGTGCGAGGGTACCTGAAGATGCTGCAAGGGATGGAGGTGGAACCCGAGGACGAGACAAGCCAAGAGCACGATGCTTGGCAAGAGCGCAACGACATTGCGTTGGCGCTTCTCGTCACTTCAATCTCTCCGTCCCTCCTATCCCACATCGAGGGGTGCATAACGGAAGCTGAGGCTTACACCAAGCTGAAGAACGTGTACCAATCGACCTCCCTTGCTAATCGGCTGTTCATCCTGCAATGCCTCATCGGATTACGGGTGGGCGAGGGAGAGTCGATCCCCGAATTCCTCAAACAGTTCGAGGGACTGCTTCAAGAAGCCCGTGCAATGTCCTGGCATCTCGACCAATCCATGCAAGCCATGATCCTCCTCATGGCCTTGCCGCCAAGCTGGGGCCCAATGATCACCTCTCTGGGTGGTTGGGCGGAGTCGGAGCTCACATATCCACGTGTCTCCGAGTACGTGCGCAATGAGGCCATGCGGCACAGCAACGGCATCATCAATAACGCAACATACGCGAGTGGCTCAAGCGTCACTAACTCCAACCAAGGTAACAGTGGAAGCAGTGGCGGTGGCGGGAAGAATGCCAAGAAGAAGGGCAAGTGCCAGAATTGTGGCAAGGCAGGGCACTGGGCTAGGGAGTGCCGAGCTCCCAAGAAGGAAGGCGGCGGCGGTGGGAGTGGGAACAACAACCACAGCAAGAAGGTGGAAAGCTCAACGAGCATGATGGTGAAGAGGGACCCTTCGGCAAAGGGGTCGGCACTAATTCGGCCTGGAGCCTTCGGGCTTGACTCAGGCACTGACTACCACATCTCGAGGGAAGCGTGTGGATTCTCTGCTCTCCCACGGTCCGCCGCCAAGTTCCGGTGCGCCAATGGCGGCATCGAGTACGCAGCGGGTGAGGGAGAGAAAGTTGTGCGAACTCAGCTTAATGGAGCTGAGAAGGAGTTGCGGCTTCAAAACGTGGTCTACATGCCCACATTCGCCGCAAACCTCCTGTCTTTCTCTCAGATCACCGATCACAAGATGACAGTGATATTCACCCAGAAGGAGGCGGTGATCCTCAAGAACAAGGACGTCACCGTCTCCTACGCCACATCAGACGTGATCACCCAGGTGCCAAGAACCGACGGGCTCTACGTGCTGCAGACTGAGAGTGCTGACGATGGGCACGCTGCGGCGGCAGAGGCAGTAGCGGACGATGCACCACCGGTGAAAGCCAAAGCACCATCCAAGTCGCCTGCTGTGGCAACCAAAGACGCGGGAGCAGCAACTGCTTCGCTGTGGCACAGACGCCTTGGGCATGTGGCTGAAAGCACCCTGTAGGTCATGCAGGATCAAAAGCTGGTACGCGGGCTGGAAGGGTGCGCGCTGAAGGGTGGACACAATCAGGGGTGTGAGGCTTGCCTACAAGGCAAGACGAAGCGGAAACGCTTCACCAAGAACGGTCGCAGAACGGAGGCCATACTCGACCTGATCCACAGCGACGTGTGCGGCCCAATGCACACAGCGTCCAACGGCGGCAGCAAGTACTTCCTCACCTTCATCGACGACTACTCGAGAAAAGTGTTCGTCTACTTCCTCAAAAATAAAGGAGAGGTGCTGGAAAAGCTACAGGAGTTTGTCACCATGGAGGAGCGGCAGACTGGAAAGAAGGCCAAGGCCTTGCGTAGCGACAACAGCGAAGAGTACGAGGGGTGCAAGCCGTGGCTCAAACAGCATGGCATCGACCACGAAACGACCACCCCCTACACACCGCAGAGCAACGGCGTGGCCGAGCGCATGAACCAGACCATTCTGGGCATGACGCGAACCATGGTGTTTGACTCAAAACTGCCACCGCGCTTCTGGGCAGAAGCTGCGCGCACCGCCTGCTACCTCATCAACCTCATGCCAGCCGCAGCACTGCGCAGCAAGGGGGCGAGTATGGAGCAGAGCAAGGAGCGGATGACGCCACAGGAGGCGTGGTCAGGCAAGAAGCCTGATGCCTCTCACTTGAAAGCATTCGGCTGCACCGCTTGGGCCAAGGTGCAAGACGGGCAGGGAGGCGGCAAACTGGATGCACGTGCACACAAGTGCGTGATGGTCGGCTATGAAGCCGCGCACAAGGCGCACAGGCTGTGGGACCAGGCAGCTGGGAGAGTCTTCACCTCCCGAGAAGTAGACTTCAAGGAAGAGTCAAACAGAAAGGAAGAGTTGCTCGACCCCGAGGACTCTCCCAAACAGGGAGAGTGGATTGTGCTACTGGAGGCGGGAGATGTACCCCCTCCTAACTGGTGTGGAACGCCAAAGCTGTAGGTAGTGACAACTGCCGACACAGGGAGAGCGTCCGCTCAGGCTGAAGCGGAGACGGATTCCGACACCTTGTCGGAGACGTCCGAGGCCTCTTCAGAAACCAGTGGCTCTATACTTCCTGCTACCTCATCTGGGGAAGCACAGCAACAGCAGCATGAGCAGCTAGCACGAACACCGCTAAGGCGCAGCACGCGCCAAAGCAAGCCTGTGCAGAAGTACGACGCAGGGAATGCCGAGTGGACCGGCCTGAGCTGGTCGTGCCTTGCGCAGGGAGAGCCAAGCACCATCGTTGAAGCTCTCTCGCGGCCGGATGCCGCAAAGTGGAAGGAGGCAATGGAGAGCGAGCTGGCCTCCATTAAGGAGAATGGTACGCAGAAGCTGGTGGACAAGCCACCCAACGCTCACGTGGTGGGCATGAAGTGGGTCTTGCGCGTGAAGTTGAAGCAAGATGGCAGCATCGACAAGTACAAGGCCGGAGTAGTGGCAAAGGGATTCTCACAGAGAGCTGGGTCTGAGTACGACGAGACCTACTCTCCTGTCGCTGCCTTTACCTCGATCCGATCCTTGCTGGTTGTGGCTGCTGCACGCGACATGGAAATTCACCAAATGGACGTCAAGACGGCTTTCCTCTATGGGAAGCTGGACAAGGAGATATTCATGGAGGTGCCTGAGGGGGTCAAAGCCAAACCCGGGCAAGTTTGCAGGCTGGTCAAAGCGCTCTACGGGCTGAAACAGACCCCAAGGATCTGGTACGAGGAGATGGATGGCTTCATGGCCACCATTGGCTTCGCACACTGCCACAATGATCCAAGTGTGTATGTGCGTGCGGATGACCAAGGGCTACTGCTGGTCGCACTGTATGTGGATGATCTGATTCTGAGCTCTACCTCCAAGAAGGCCCTTAATGTCATCAAAGAGCACCTGAGCAACAGGTTTCAGATGAAGGACATGGGAGAGCTCGAGTACTACCTCGGCATCGCCATCCACCGCAACCGAGCAGCAGGCACCATCGAGCTCAACCAGACGAAGTACATCACGGAGGTGCTTTGGCGCTACGGCATGGAAGATTGCAAACCCCTCAGCACTCCTCTCCCCACTGAAATCAAACTCACCTCTTCTCACTCCCCCAGCACGGAAGCAGAGCGTCGTGAGATACAGAATGTCCCCTACCAGTCTGCGGTAGGGAGCATCATGTATGCCATGGTTGGCACATGGCCTGACATCGCGTTTGTTGTGGGGTTGACCAGTCGGTATGTGGCCAATCCTGGGCCACTCCACTGGCAGGCCGTAAAGCGGATTCTCCGCCACCTTAACAGGACATGACACTGGGGGCTGTGCTACGGTGGCCTCCAAGGAACAGACCCTCTGCGCCTCAAATGCTACACCGACGCAGACTTGGGAAGCAATCTTGACGACAGGACGTCCACCTCAGGATTTGTGTGCATCCTGAACGGCAGAGCTGTCTCTTGGGCGAGCAGAAAGCAGGACTGCGTCTCGATCTCCACTGCTGAAGCTGAGTACGTCGCACTCTCAGAAGTGTGCAAGGAGACACAGTGGCTGCGCATTCTTCTTGCTGAGATGCAAGCACCGCAGAAGGAGGCAACTGTCGTGCACATTGACAGCAAGAGCGCAATTGACATCGCGTACATTAATGTGCTCTCCAGGCGGACTAAACACATCTACATCCACTACCACTACACACGCAACTTGGTCGCCAAGAACGTGGTGGATCTGCAGTACGTCGGGACAAAGCAGATGCTTGCGGACTTCCTCACAAAGCCGCTTGATGGTGACCAGCACAAGGTTGGTGCACAGGGCATCGGACTGGTAAGCGCTGCAGACGAGGGCTGAAGAGGCGGCCTGACACATGGAGGCCGACATCGCAGGGCTTCGGGCCACTGCAAGAGTCTAGTCGCAGATGGACATAGGTNACGCAACTTGGTCGCCAAGAACGTGGTGGATCTGCAGTACGTCGGGACAAAGCAGATGCTTGCGGACTTCCTCACAAAGCCGCTTGATGGTGACCAGCACAAGGTTGGTGCACAGGGCATCGGACTGGTAAGCGCTGCAGACGAGGGCTGAAGAGGCGGCCTGACACATGGAGGCCGACATCGCAGGGCTTCGGGCCACTGCAAGAGTCTAGTCGCAGATGGACATAGGTGCAAGGGAGAGTTTTGTTGTTTCTGCTATGCCCCTTGTCCAGTCAGCGGCAGATTTAGGCGGGCATGCACTGCTCTACGGAGCAAGTCCCCCGCAGGACGAACCGGGTATGCACTGCGCTTGTAGCGCAAGTCCCCCAGGTCCGCTCCTTGGATTAAATGAGCAAGCGGATTAATTCCAGGATCGCGGGTTCAAGTCCCGCCTAGGGCGCTAGGTCGCGCGCCTAAAGGGGGCTAAGGTGCGCGAGCACCTAGGGGCCTAAAGTGCACGCGCACCACCCTAGAGATCGCGCTAGGGCGCCTCGGCCTCAGGCCAAGGCACCCAAGCTCGCCACTGCTATATGTACTACTCATTTGCTCATTCTAAGTATCCACTTCTTACCCTTGAGACTTGTGCTGAAAACTAAGGCATAAGTTGGCCAACCAAGGGCAGATATAATAGACTTGGGACAAGCTAAAAGGGGGAAACCAAGAGGCCACGGAAGGGACAAGCTTTGTGAGATGAACAGTGTGGAAACACGAACTTGAGGGGATATCTTCTCATAGCTGAAATGCTACGAGCGGTCGGTGGATGTCACTGTACTCCGTTTTCTAGACCGTTTGCCTCAGGCGGGTTGAAAGTTTGGTGGGTGTTTTATGGCCATTGCAACAGCAACAGTACAATCACCAGACCCCCCTGCACCTTTGCGGCAACCACCACGAGATATCATCCATTACAACGGTTTTGTAAACATGATTCAAATGGGATATTGTGTGGATTCTTGGTTTCAAGACTCTCAAAATCTGGACAAGTACGGCTTGGTGGAGGCCGCAGGAATCTTCTGGCATGGAGAACAAGTTGTACCAAACTCGGGAGACCTTCGAGCAAAGGTTATCTCCCAGTTCTACGACCCGCCTGTCGCAGGTCATGTGGGACCCCGAAAGACCGGACAGGCACTCACAGACCACTATTGGTCGCTTGGATGGAGTGTCGACGTCCGTAAGTATTGCATGAAATGCGACCAATGTCTTCGAATAACGCTAGTAACAAGAAGCCTGCTGGACTCCTCCAACAGCTTCCCATTCCTGGGACTCCATGGGAGTGCGTCAGCATGGACTTCATTACTGGTCTTCCGGACACGGCCCGTGGCCACGATGGAATACTAGTGGTTGTGGATCTTTTGACGAAGATGACACACTTCATTCTTACAACCACTGACGTGAACGCAGAGGAGACCGCTCGTCTCTTCTTTGAGGGTGTCGTAAAGTACCACGGCTTGCCGTTGCGCATTATCTCTATTCGAGATCGAAAATGTACTAGTAAGTTCTGGCAAAAGATGCACGAGTACTTCAGTAGTGAGTCGCAAATGTCGACAGCATTTCACCCTCAAACTGATGGACAAACAGAGCACATGAATCGCACTCTAGAGCAGATGCTCCGCATGTACGTGGACCCTGCCATGCATGACTAGGATGAATTCCTAGCACTGGCAGAGTTTACAGTGAACAACTCAGTGAACGAGTCCACACAGTTCACACCGTTCGTGTTGAACTGTGGTCGGCATCCAGTGGTACCCTCTTCATTGGTGAAGAGCGGGAGCACAGAAGGGTAGGTTCCTTCCGCTCAAGCCTTTGCCGAGCGCATCGACTCCTTGTTACAGGAGGCGAAGGGTCACCTTCAAGCAGCCCAGCAGCGACAAAAGGCATATGCCGACAAAGGTCGTCGGGAGCTCTCGTTTGACATCGGTGACAAAGTGATGCCTAGCAGTAAAAACCTTCGGTTGAATTCGCCAGGGGCAAGAAAAGTTCTACCGAAGTGGATTGGGCCGTTTCCCATTGTAGCACGCATCGGGCCAGTGGCACACCGATTGCTACTTCCGCCGAGTATGAAGATACATGATGTGTGTCATGTGAGCCTGCTGGCTCCATGCACGGCAGACAAAACCGTTCAACCACCGCCAATAGTCCTTGCCGCTGAAGGCCAATACGAGGTCCTTCGCCTACTCCAGCATCGAGAGCGTACTCTTCGGACACGCGTTGTTAGGGAGTACCTCGTTCATTGGGCCGGTTGTGGTCGTGAACATAATTCATGGGAGCCCGAATCTCGGTTTCCCACAAGGGTGGTCAACGAGTCCTGGAGCGAGCTTGCAGCTCGAATAGATGGACGTGTGGCAGGAGGTACCACTTGAATGCGGAAAAAGTGAACAACATTCCCATAGGGCAACATTCATGGACAGCGACCATAGGAGGTTGGGGACACCCAACATGGTTGTCGCGCGGACGCTCCAGCCTAAAGGGGGGAGGCGGCTAGCCGTGCTGACCTACAAGCTGCAGCTTAGGTCTAAGTACCATGCACGTGTTCATGTTTAGCTGGTGATTGAAATTATTAGTTTTCTTTCACAATGTCGATGACTCACTAACTGAAAATCCTGCTTGTTGTTCATAAACCGAGACGGTTCATAACAAGTGGGGAGGAATGCAGCGGGAGGGCCGGTTCGGCCCTCCCTCCTCGCTGAAGCGAGGGGTGGTTGCGCACCACCCCTCGCGTCAGTGAGGGCTGGCCGGCGGCCAGCATTTCGCTGGCCACCGGCCAGCTCGCTACCGGCCGGCTGGATGGCCGGCGGCCGGCCAAGCGACCGGCCGGCTACCGGCCGGCCAGCCGCCAGCCGCCGATCGCGGCCTCATCCCGATTGGCGGCTGAGGGTCCACGAGGGCCTCGAGGGTGAGGCCTCATGGCCTCGTGCCCTCGTCCCCGCTCGCCCTCCTCGCAAGCGAGCGAGCGAGGACGAGGGAGGGGGACGAGGGACGAGAGGCGAGAGAACTGGCGGGAAATCGCCAGCGTGCCTCGCACGCGACGATTTCGCACCAGAGCGTCAAAACATAAATCGAAGTTTGTTTGCAATAAAATTCGACATAAAAATAACAAAATAACTCGTGTGAACACACGAGTTTGAGGTAAAAATCCTCGGTTTGGGTCCCAAACCAGGGGTGAGGTTAAAAACGGAAATGGGCCTCCGGAGACTCGAAACATTTGAGTCTCTCTGCTCTGGGTCGTTGATGACGATGGCCCCTCAGTCCTGCGAAGGGGGTAAACCCCTGACGCGGACTGAGAACGCCATTCTGCGAACTCCGACGACGACTTCAGAGCAGGAGCTGGAGACTCGACCCATTACACGGTGACACTCGGGCGTAATCCCGTACGAAACGCCGATAGTAGTTGCGCAACCTGAGGGAAACTTGAATGTCTCGAACGTTGTTAGGCATCAACCAATCAGCGACTGCTGGTAATTTTTTTGGATCCATGGTGATCCATCCACCGCAAATGACGTGATCCAAAAACTCGATCGAACGGCGACCAAAGTCGAACTTCAAGAGTTTTCCGAAAAAAATCTCTCTTTGTAAAGCTTTGAGAACTTTTAAAAGTTGTCCATCCTGCTCCTCTGGGGTGCGGCTGTACACCAGAATGTCGTCGAGGTCCACCATGACAAAATCGTCGAGGTATGGATGGAAGATGTTTTTCATTGGCGCCATGAACGTCACTGGGAAATTCATAAGCCCAAACGACAATACCGTGAACTGAAAATGCCCGTAGCGGGTTCGGTTTGCTGTCTTCTCAATGTCAGTGTCTGCCACGCGTGTCCGGTGATATCCGTTGTGCAAATCGATTTTGCTGAAAGATCAAGCCCCTCGGAGTTGGTCAAAAAGCTCGTCTACTTGTGGAAGACGGTGGCGGTTCTTGATGGTAGCGTCGTTGAACGCCGAATAGTCCAAGCACATCCGCATCTCACTAGTTTTCGTTTTTACGAACAATACTGGTGCGGTGCATGGTGACGTGGATGGGTAGATGAACCCCTAACTGGGCATCTCGTCGAGTTGCTTGGTCAGTTTGTAATCGATCATCCGATAGGCTCCTCAAATTGTAGGTCTCCTGTCCAGTTTCAGTTCGATGTGATGGTCGATGTCTCGTTGAGGAGATATGGTTCTCTGGAGTTTGTCACGTAAGACATTTACAAACTCCTAGATGAGTGGTTTAAACTCTTGGGGTACCATTGCAAACTTTGTGGATGCCGATGAAGCTGATGAGGCTGGTGATGAGTCAGTTGTTTCCACTCTCGCTTCTTCCACTGGATCGAGATGAATGAGCCACTCACGAGCTCCTCGTCGTATACAGTTCTTTGCCACGTTGAGTTGTATTGACTACACAGGTTGTCGTTTCTCGGCTATCGCGACTTCCTCTACGGCTTCCACCTCTGTTGCTTCTGTTGTCGGCTACCGTCCCACGTGTGGAAGGTGTCGTTTGGCGCCATCAATTTCCACGTAGATGTCGCCGTTGTTCCAGTCGACCTGCGGAGTACAGGAAATCTCGTCCGAGAGTGATTTTTTACCACTCATTCGAGAGGAACTCCAGACCGTTACATACTGTAGATCTCCCTCTTGTAGTCATAGTGGTTCTCGGAGTCTCTGTACTTGCAATCTTTCGTTCACGAATTTTCCTTCAAACAACCCTGCTTCGGTCTGCAAACTCAACTTGCGAACCATGTCGTTGCTTGCGAAGTTGTGTGAAGCTCCTCCATCCAATAGTACCCGTACCGTTCTGCGACTCTTGCATCCTCGTGGCTCAACTTTTAGCAGTATCGCCGGTTGGTCTTCCTTGTACCCCTTGTCAAACTTTGGGATCTCAGAAACCCTCGACGACGATGTAGGCCATTCAGATGGGCAATCGTTCAGCCCAGATCGTCCGTGGGGACAAGAGTTGCGCCTTTCACTCTTGCCCTTTGCCGTTTCCCGACTTGTTTTTCTACAAATCCACCCCCTTTTGGCCTGCTGCTTGCTTCGATAGTTGCGAGCGATGTGCCCAGCTTTTCTGTAGTTGTAGTAGGTACGCGTATCTCTCTGGTCGACGACTTTTACTTCCATCGGAGTCGAGGAGTCCGCCGACTAGTTTTTTCGTTTCCACGAAAATTGTGCTTGGGAGCTCGCTAGCCATAGGATTCCTGGATCCGAGCGTTATAGTCAGCGTTGTTGACCCTTTTTGTTGTTGTGATCATCCACGGAAAGTGGGTTTTCATGCCAAAAATGGCAATTTCTCGCTGGATATCTTGCTTGAGGCCATTGTTGTAGTGAAAACGGAGCTCGTCAGGGACGATGTCTCCTCCGGTGATGATCTAGCAGAATCTCTGCATGTACTCGACCACGCTAGATTGTTGACGGAGACGCTTGAGTTTGTACCGTGCGTCAGACTTTTCGTTTAGCCGTCCGAATTGTACGAGCATCGCACGCAAGAATTTGTTCAGGTGGGTTGGTGGCATCAGCATTTCTTGCCACCATGGGTTGATCTGCTCCAGGGATAGAAGTCCTGCAGTCCATGATTTGTTGGCCGTTGATGATGCTCCACCGGTCTCCCGCTTTCGTTGGATGGTCTTTAGAACAAACCATCAACTAAGTGCCGTGCCACGCAAAAGCGCGGCCGCAAGGTCAATTTTCTTCTGATCGTTGTTGACCCCAACATCGGTTAAGTACACCTCCAAAGTGGTCAGCCAAATCCGAACCGTTGGTCCTTTTGAATTTGCAAGATCGAACGGTTCTGGTTGAGCCAGACGAATTTTGGGTTCACTCGAGAGTTCAGAATTTCTCTTCACGAGCACCGCCTCTCGTGCGCTTGCATTGCGAAGAGCCTCCATCGCGAAGTTGAGCTGTTGTAGCAAATGGTTGTTGATCCCCTCGAGCACGGAGATTCGGTTTGCCAGTTTCTCGTTGATCCGTGCCTGTCGCCCAGTGCCACCTGTCGTTCCTGCTGTCGTCGTTGAGGCTGTCACTAGGGGCTGCAAGTGTACAGCCGTCGGGTTCGCAAACAGATTGGTTGTTGAAGCTGTGGGGGTTGATCCAGCTGCTGCATAGCCTGCCACGCTAGCACTAGTCGCCGCTTCAGGGTTCGTGTGCATAGGCACGTTCTGCTCCTCCATTGCTGAAGTCGTCACCGAAAACCCGTTGCTGGTTGTCGGTTGCGCTCACTCGCTTCACGTTGTAGTCGCAAAGTCTACGAAGTCTTGACGTGCGAGATGCATTGACGACTTATGCGAGGTAGTTCTCAAGATGAGTAACGTAGTTGGATGCCTCTCCAGCACCACTGTGCTCTGAAACCAAGTATTATGCAGATTGGAGTGTCAAGGGTGAACAAGTGGAAGTTGCAAGGCAGAACACCATTAAGATTTTTGGGACACTTGAGCAATTTATAATTAGCGGTAAGTGTACTTTGATGACAAGTGTCGAAATGATCGATCATCTATATATATGTATATATATGTGACGGATTCGACGGAATCCTTGGCCGACTAGGCCAAAACCGTGGTTTTGGCCTAGTCGGCCAAGGATTCTGTTGAATCCGTTACGATATATGTACACACACACACACACACACACACACACACACACACACACACACACACACACATACACACACACACACAGACACACACACAAGTGTCGGATAACAATTGAGACGTAGTCGGGGTCGTTCGGTCGATTGTCGAGTGACAGATGCGGAGTCGTGTCGTGAGTGGTCGGAATCAAGGTCTGCCGAGAAATCGGGGGTCTTCGAGAACCTACGGTGAAGATGCAAGATGCATATTTTTTAAATCCAGATTCTTCTTCGTGTTTCTGAGAAATTGTTAGGAAGCTTCCTAACCTTGCTGTTGCTGATGTGGCGATACTATCCAGTCAGCAGGCGCATTAGCAAGCAAGTTGGTGCAAGAAACAGTAGGATCAGGCTAGGGAGAGGCGCAAAGTCTCATAAGCTCTAATAGCTTAGTAATACAGAGAGAAATGACAACTTACAAGCACACAGCATAATACCTGCTGTAGCACACAGCGGGTCACGCACGTGTCACTGTCATTTTGTCCTAAAACCGGCTCAAAACCACTGTTTTGGCCGTAACTTTGCGCACAGGCATCCAAATGCAACACCGTTTGAACATAGAGACGCAGAATCTTAAGCTGGACGCTACGACTAGTCACACACATAAGTCCGGCATCGATTGGTGGACAGACAATGCAAAACATGCAAATTGGGCTCGAGAGCCAGTCCACCGAGAAAAATCTAGCGTCTATAGAAAAACTGTAGAGGACCCCAGAAAGCACCCGGGATGTCGTGGCAGCCGTCTAGCAGCTGCTGGTGGATGGAGCCACCAACCATCGGTGCTCCGGCGCCAGGTGGGCCCGTGCCAGAGATCTGCACGAGCATGGACACGGTCGAGTGCTCATTGTAAGCTATACAAACAGACGGTAACAACTCACATCACAAGACTTCCCCATGACCCGATGGTACACATGTCCATACACGTGAAGAACTGACACAGGTGCACAACAGGATACTCAACAGTCCATGCTCACACACCCCACTCTCAGCCACTCTCAAGCAAGGGGCGTAGCCCGACAGAATGAATGGCTACCATGAACTTTCTGCGCGCAAGTGCCTTGGTCAAGAAGTCATCCTGCTGCATGTCCGTGCCGACCCAGATGATGGAGATCACCTGTCGCTCCACAGGATCACGCACAAAGTGATGCTCAACACCAATGTGCTTCGTGCGTGCATGAAACACACCAGAGTTCTCTGCAATGGCAAGAGCTCTCTGGTTGTCACAACGCAGAACGATGCTAGGCACAGACTGACGTAACTCAAGAAATAGGCGCTGCAACCACACCGCCTCAGCAGCACGAGCCCCTAGAGCAACATACTCAGCCTCTGATGAGCTACGTGCGATACAACCCTGCTTGCCACTACGCCACGACACAACGGTGCTACCAAGCAGGAACAAGTAGCCTGTCCGTCTGCGGCCATGAGGACTCCACGTCTTGTCACTGTCTGTGTAGCCGTCGACTACCACCAAACACTGTCATCGAAAGCAGAGTCCGAGGTACGGTGTGGACACCACGTACCATGCCACTCGCACAGCCACATGAAGGGCTCTCGCCCGAGGACACTGTGAAAACTGTGTAAGGAGGTTGACGGCAAAGGCAACGTCGGGTCGTGTGGTAGTGGCCAAGTACATCAAAGAGTCAACCAGGTACAAGTATAGGGTCACGTCCACTGTCTCCCCCTGGTCTACGGGATCATCCACATTCAGAGCATCCTGCCTGTCAGGTGTGATGGGAATGGAGGCTGTAGGAACTACACCCAGGAGGTCAGCAAACTGCTCCCCCACAATGCGGGCATAACGTGCCTGATGCAACAAGAGTGTCCGTCGCTGACGATCACGCATGATCTCCATCCCGAGAAACACAGCTGTAGGACCAAAGTCCTTCATATTGTAAGCAGCCCGGAGAACTGCCTTGGCCTCTCTCACGGATTCCATCGAAGGAGACGGAATCAAGAGGTCGTCCATGTAAACGAGGATGGCGGTGAAGCTCTCAGCTGTCCGTCTGAGAAAGAGGGACGGGTCAGCGTCACATTACACGTAACCGGCACGTGTCAGTGTGCCGGTGATCTCCAAGTTGCAGCACCTGGGTGACTGTTTCAGGCCGTACAAGGCCTTGGGCAAGCGCCAGACCTTGTCACCGACCTCGTATCTAGGTGGTTGGACCATGTAGATGTCCTCCTCTATGATACCATGGAGGAACGCATTGTTCACGTCCATCTGGTGCAACTCCCAGTCGTGGTGATCAACAACCCTGAACAGAGCGCGAGCGGTGATCATGCGGCCAACAGGTGCAAATATGTCAGTGAAATCCATCCCCTCAACCTCCGAGAACCCCTTGGCCATCAAGCGAGCCTTGTAGCGATCCAGTGTGTCATCAGGCTTCACCTTCTTGCGAAAGACCCACTTGGCCTGTACAGCCTTCCGCTCAGGCGGGAGGTCGACAAGCTCATAGACACCGTGCTCACGGATGGCTCTCAGCTCATCCTCACAAGCAGCACGCAACAGGTCTGCATCGTGAGCTGAGAGTTCCTCCTTCAACGTGCCTGGATCTGGCGTCATCGAGGGAGTGTTCCGGGTGGCTAAGACACATGCCTCGGGACTCGGTCCGACCATAACAAGGTCGGCTGCGGCATCACAAGCAACCAAGAACTCTCGGGAGACCAACTCGTGGCCGAGAGGACATGCTGGATGCACCTCAGTGTAGTCTGCCAGGACACTCAAGCCAAGGGCCTTCGTGCCAGGGTCGCCACTCTGAACACTACGAGTCGAGCGCCTGGGCGCTGAGTCAGCAATCCGTTGAGCCGTAGAGGCCAATGGTCGAAGACGACCACCGGGCTCGCGGGAGTAGCCCGATGCTGAGGTGCTCACCTCAGGCTGCGGGGAAGGCTACTGAGCCAGAGCCGTAGGAGACATGGGTGCATGCACGGGAGTGGGTGTGACAGAGGGGGCTGACACTGGCACGGGATCAGGTGTGCCAGAGGGGACTGACGCTCGTAGGGGATCAGGTGTGGCAGAGGAGACCGACACTGGCACCATATTGGGTGTGCCAGAGGGGTCTAACACTGGCACGGGATCAGGTGTGCTAGAGGGGTCTGACACCGGCACGGGATCAGGTGTGTCAGAGGGGACCGACACCGGCACGGGATCAGGTGTGCCAGAGGGGTCTGACACTGGCACAAAATCAGGTGTGCCAGAGGGAACTGATGAGGCTACTGGACCCACAGCCACGATGGCCGGATCGTCAACAGCCGGAGACCGGACCACAGGTGAGGAGGCACGGACGGACCCATCCACAGGACTAGAATCCCACACCCGCTGGGAGGCCACACACGAAGGGACATGGTCGGCGGCTAGCGACAGAATGCTGGACAAGTCGCGGTAGGTGAGAGCCTAAAAGAAGAGAGCATCTTGAGACTCGAAAATGCGATGGCGAGCAGGGTCCCAAAAGCACCAGGCCTTTGACCGTGGGGAGATGCCGAGGAAGGTACACATGCGTCCCCGACGTGAGACCTTGGACCCCTGCTGGTCCTCGTTGTACCGGACACAGGCGAGGGACCCCCAAACGCGGGCGAGATGGAGATCAACAAGATGGCCGAACCACAACTCGTACGGCGTGACATGGTATGGAAGCGGACCATGCGGCAAGCGGTTCCAGACTCACGTCATGTAGGAGAAGCCCTCAAAGGCAAAGGACTCCGGTAGACCGCACTCAGACCGCATAGTGCGAACCGTATCCTCCATGGTGCGGTTCGAACGCTCAAACACACCATTCTGCTGTGGCTTCGCAGGGGAGGAAAGTTCGTGAAAGATAGCGTGCTCGGCAAAGTAGGCATCCATCTCGCCTAAGAACTCGCCACCGCAATCTGAGTGGAACGTGTGCAGGGTGTGGCGAGATTGATGCTCAGCCATCACAAGCCACAGGCGGACCGCCAGTGCGGCATTGCTCTTGTGGCAGAGGCTGTAGACCCACCACATTTGGGTGAAGGCATCGGCTAGGGAGAGAACACATCGACCCCGATCAGAGAGGGACTCGAATGGGAGAGGACCGAGAAGGTCCGAGTGGACCAACTCTTTTGGGCGTAGTGCCCGGGAGGAGGAGTCAGGGTAAGGGCAGCGATGCATCTGACCCTGGGCGCAAAAAAGACAGTCGGTCTTTGGCAACTTCTCAAAAGAAGCTGGGTCAAGACCGAGGGCTGGCTGAGTTCGAATGAGCTTGAACACAGTGTTTGAGCTCACATGGCAGAGGCGACGATGTAACAAGCACTGGTGCTCAGGGGAGAGAACACCAGTGACAAACACACATATAGAGGAGAGAGGGGGAGAAGAAACAGAGGGAATGCAATGAGACACACGATACATGTCATCAACAACAGAGGCACGAAGCACGGTGGCGCGTGTATCAAGAGCAGTCACTGTGGCAGAGTTAACAGAGTGCTCAATAGTGAGACCCATCCTGGTGCATGCACGAATAGAGAGCAGGATGAGCCCAAGAGCAGGGACAAAGAGCACATCAGAAATGTACAAGGGGCCAGACGGACCATCAAACCGCACAACCCCAACTCCCTGCACAGGCAACGACTGACCAGACCACATGAAAACAGACCGAACGGACGCAATGGAACCGAGCACAACGAAGTCACTATGATGACGGATCATGTGATGGGTGGCATCAGAGTCCATAATCCAGGTGCCACCCGGCTCACGACCAGTCATCGACACTAAGCAACGTGCCACAGAACACTTCGGATCTGCTGGACGCTCAGTAGAGGGCTCAAGACAACGACGAACAACACGGAGCTGTGACTCGTCAAGCCAGTCGGTTATGTCAGGTCCATCCTCATGGCTAGCCAACATAGCACCACCACAAGAATCTTCACGGGCAACAGACGCAATAAGACAACCTGTGTCGGGACCACTGGACTGTGACAACACACTCGCACCTCCCTCAGTACGAAGCGCCAACAGCGGACGAAGCTCCGCGATCGTGCGATCCCGAGGGTCCACATCACCGCTGTCGCTTGGTGAAACGGATGCGTCTGCTGCACTCGTGGTCGCGGCGTGCCCAGTCCATGTGTCACTCGAGGAAATCCGCTACGTGTGTGCCGCCTGAAGGCCGCGCATGATCCGAGTCCAGACAAGGGACTGCTCACACTCCGTGTAGCAGTGAGCGCCTCCACATTTGTAGCAGTGGACAGAATGCCCACTGCCACTACTCGCCGGCTGCTGCTGCTGTTGCCCTGTCCCTTCCCGCGTCGCTTCTTCCCCTTCTTCCCCATGTGCGGCTGTTGCAATGCCCTGAGTGTGGCTGCTCGGGATAGAGGAGGAGGAGGAAGCGGTGGAGGTGGGACTGGTGAGCTGGGACATAGGCGTAGGAGGGGTCGCAGTCACTGCTGCAACAAGTGGACTCTACTGATGGGCGATGGCAGCCTCATGAGCCGATGTGGCCTAGATGAAGTAGCGATGGGCCCAAGGAAGCAGCTGTAGTGACTGCGACAACTCAAAGAGAGCCACACGATCGAAGCCCATAAAAAGCTTCACGTGGTCCAAATGCGCCCCCATCATGATGGTATCGAGTGCCCACAACTGCGTTCCGCCACCGGTCCCAAGGCGCGTGTAAAGGTGCATCATGTGCCTCAAGTAGTCAGCTGCAAGCTCCGTGGGACCCTGACGGAGGGAGTGAAACTCACGTAGTCGGGCCGCCCTCGTGGCATGGGTCTCCGTAGCAAGAAGTGTCAGGGCCAGCTCCCAGCCCTGACGCGGATCTGCTCCAGTCCCGCTCCCGGTCTCACCGAGAAAGGGTCGGAAGTCGACCACAGTCTCCCGCGACATAGCGTAGAGGAGACCGCGCATTGCTCTTGCTACTGTCTCGACCTGTTGAGCGTCGCAGGTCTGGTACTGGCTGTGGTAGTAGGGCCAGACGCCCTCAGAATCGGCCCACGCCTAAAATAAGGTCTCCCAGCAATCGAAGCCCTCATCGCTATCGTAACGAGGTGGAGGTGTCTCAAAGTCCTTCGGTCACCGCTCCGTGGGGAGGGCGACCTCAGGCTCGGGAGACGGTGGACGGGGTATGGGGAGCCCACAAGTGAGGGAAACACCATCAAAAGTGAATGCTGCTGAACGACGTGGCTGATCCTGACGGCGAGAAGGTGGTGGAGTGAGAGGCTGCAATCTGAGGCGTAACTCATGGATGCGCTCCTCAAGCACACGAAGCTCGTGCTCGCGTGAGTCATCCTCTATCTCCTCCTCATCCCATGTGTCCACCTATGATGAGTGGTGTTGAGGCCGCGGCGCTGTGTAGGGTGTAGACTGCTGAGCAGATGGTGGAGATCCAGTAGATCCTCCAGGTGGCTGCTGTGAGGCCCCTGAATGACCCTGTAGTAACTCCGTGATCTCCTGCAACGCGTCGGACTGCCTCTGCTACTACTGGCGCATCTCGTCCTGCGACAGACGAAGCTCGTCGATCATGAGGGACTACGACCGTGGACTCATAACGCCCGAAGAGGAGGAAGAGGGATCAACTAGCCCTTTGCCATTGTCACGGACCGGAGACATCGCAATGCTCACTATGGGGCCGAACGTTAAAAATGCCCCGAACAAGAAACTAACAGCGTTTCTCGAGGATTTAAAACATGTAGAAAATTGACGTTTTGACACCAAAATTGCTGACGTCAGTACTTCTTATGATGACGTCAGCGTTTTTTACGATAGCGAGAAACACTTGCGTTATTTACGCTGGCGTATTTTACGCCAACGTTTTTTTTGTGTGGAGGTCACGTGAACTCCGCGTGACCGGTGGGGGTGACCTCGTCACCCCCTGCTCACGGCTGCGCAGTGGGTGCGCACGCCTGCGCAGTGCCACGCAGGCCTGCGCAGTGCTGCACAGTTTCTGCACAGCTGCGCAGCACTGTTGTGCAGCAGCAGTGCCGCGCAAGCCCGCCGCTACTACTACGGCGGGTCTGCTGCTACTACGGCGGGTCTGCTGCTGCGTCGTCTGCCGCAACTACTGTTGCGCTTCTATAGCCGCTGCCGCTGCTGCAATGCTGCTGCTTCGCTGCTGCTTGCTACTGTCGTCGCTGCGCACTACCAATGCTCGCAGCCGCCGCTGCAAGCTATTGCTACAAGCTGCTACTCCCTTTTTTTTGGTGTACAAGCTGGCAGCTAGACACGGCTGCTGCTGCCACCCGGTGCTGCTGCTACTGACCGGCGTGGCTGCTGGATCTCGTCACTGCTGTAGCTCCACTTGCTATGGTGGTGGCGATTGCGTGGTGACGTCGCTCCTGCTAAAATCGGCTGCGACGGGTTCCAGGATGTGGCGGCGGTGGTGACTCTCACTTCTGCTGCCGGTGCTACGTCTCTGCGGCGCAGCTCAACGAGAGGGGTCTCACTTCTGCGATACCATGAGAAATTACTAGGAAGCTTCCTAACCTTGCTGTTGCTGATGTGGCGACACTGTCCAGTCAGTTGGCGCACTAGCAAGCAAGCAGGTGCAAGAAACAACAAGGATCAGGCTAGGGAAACGTGCAAATTCTCATAAGCTCCAATAGCTTAGTAATGCAGAGAGAAATGACAACTGAAAAGCACACAGCATAATACGTGCCTCGGCACACAACGGGTGACGCACGCGGCAATGTCAGTTTGTCCTAAAACCAGGTCAAAAGCACTGTTTTGGCCGTAACTCTGCGCACAGGCATCCAAACGTAACACCGTCTGAACCTAGAGAAGAAGAATCTCGACCTGGACGCTTTGACCGGTCATACGCAGAAGTCCGGCATTTATCGGTGGACAGACAATGCAAAACATGCAAATCGGGCTCGAGAGCCAGTCCACCGAGAAAACTCTAGCGTCTACAGAAAAACTGCAGAGGACCCCAGCAAGCACCCGGGACATCGTGGCAGCCGTCTGGCAGCTGCTAGTGGATGGAGCCACCATCCGTCGGTGCTCAGGCGCCAGTTGGGCCCGTGTTAGGGATCTGCACGAGCATGGACACGACAAAGTGGTCAGAGTAAGCTGTAAAAACAGACAGTAACAACTCACATCACAGCGGTGTCGAGAAGTCGACCGAAAGGTCGTGACACTTCTGTCGTGGATTGACGAGATTGGTCGAA
Source organism: Penium margaritaceum (assembly GCA_023375785.1). NCBI lineage: Eukaryota > Viridiplantae > Streptophyta > Zygnematophyceae > Desmidiales > Peniaceae > Penium > Penium margaritaceum. Next base: position 13,448 of record SZWC01005813.1, on the reverse strand, counting down.
GTTGTCAGAAGGTTTAGGAATATTCACTAGAGGCGAGGGCAGTTAGCCGGTTTGCCCTCGACCGTCGGAGTGAATGCCGCGGCCTCGCGATGCAATAGGCTGTTTGTGTAATAACAGAAATGCCCACTCGGTAAGATTCGGGACTCGTGTTCATCTGGCACAACAGGAACACGCATGAAAACGAGGATGTGAATGGTAGTTGTCGGCCAAAACTGGCCATCTCACTCATTTCAGAAATGTGCAGCAGCGGTACTCGGTCAAGGGCATCACTAATCCGTTGATCAGCAGCGGCACTGGCGGCGATGACGGCGGTGCCGGCGACTGTGGTGGTTGTGGTGGATCCCGTGCACGAGCTGAACCGCGACTACGCCGCACTGTCGCTGCTGCCGCAGGCCTACCTCGCCCGCCGTCTCAAACCCCTCTCTCGTTGTCCTCCTCTTATCTCCGCGCCTTCACAGCAGCAGCAGCAGCAGCAGCAGCAGCAGCAGCAGCAGCAGCAGCAGCAGCAGCAGCAGCAGCAGCAGCAGCAGCAGCAGCAGCAGCAGCAGCAGCAGCAGCAGCAGCAGCAGCAGCAGCAGCAGCAGCAGCAGAAACAGCAGCAGCAGAAGCAACAACACCAGCAGGAGTATGATAGAGGGGACCTGGAAGACGACGAGAAGCAGACAGGCGGCGCATGCAGCAGCCAAGCAACCCCAGGCGCAGGGCTGCACGTTCATCCCTCCCTCTGCCCGTCTTCACCTCCTTCCTCTCCTCTTCCCGCCGTCTCACCCCTCACCACGCGCTCTCCCTTCCTGAACGCCTCTCCTGCTCTGGCAGGCCCCGCTTGGGTGTGCCTGCCCGCCGGCAGCGCCCTGCCAGAGGACGCCAGGGCTTCCGCAAACGCCGCTGCTCTCACACTCACCTCTCCTGGTGCTCCTCCTCCTCCTCCTCCTCCTCCTCCTCCTCCTCCTCCTCCTCCCCCTCCCAACCCATCTCCACCTTCTTCTGTTCCGAGGCCCTTCTTGCAGAAGAAGAAGAAGAGGAAGAAGCAGAGGCAGAGGGATGCGGCAACAGGAGGAACAGCAGCAGAAGCAGAAGCCGCAGGATCTGCACAAGTTGCTCCCTACGCATCACCAGATGCAGAAGCTGCTGCGGCAGCAGCCAATGTCAGACATGAGGCAAGGGTTTGTATGGCAGCCAATGTCAGACATGAGG
>SZWC01005812.1:125829-143463 GCA_023375785.1 Penium margaritaceum | reverse complement strand
ATAAACTCACCAAGGGCTGGCACGTATTTTTCCTGGTAGTACTTCTCTGGGAAGAGCCCGCGGATGTACGAAATGTTGTATAAAGCTATCCGCAAAAGGTTTCGCACCTGCAAGACGGTTGAACATGAGTCCATTGTCCACGGCATTGAAAACTGATGGACGAAGTTGCATGGTGCGACTCGCGCCAAAATCGTTCTTACCAGCCCCAGCGACTGTTTCTCTGTGATTTCAGTGCATCCTTTGACGGCTTGTGCGCCAACCTGAGGCAATGACACGAAATAGTACAAGATGTTCAGGCAAATGTGGACTACCAGCTTGCAGTTCTCCGACAGTGCAGGGTCCATACCATCTTGCCAGGCGAGAAGTGATGCTGCGAATGCGCGAAATACGATAGTAGGGGCTCGTAGACGTGAAATGCGCACCCGCATGGACGTCGGAGAGGACTCCTTTGAACGGACGGCGCCGTTGTCGAGGAGCTTCCAAAACCTGGAATGACGCGGCGCGTGGTGTCCGGCGGCAAGTTCTACCGCCAACGAAGGAGCCTCGATCTTTGGCGCGGCTTGCAATCTACAACCAGGGCTCAGAAAATGGGGTGACTTTGTAAATCACCCCCATTCTCGCTCCGCCATGTCTGAGACACCCCCATTCTGAGAAAAAGAACTAGGCAACCCCCAAAACACCATGTATCTTTTGGCCATTTTGGACTTGAAAAAATCGTCAAAGTTTGTACCGTATGTCAGACTTTGTTTTCAGCTTTCCAAGTGTGCGAGGATGGTACACAATTGTTTTTCGTGTTTTGTGTTCGATTCAGGAGTCTTACCATAAAGGCCTGATCTACTGAAGTGGAGAACACCTATGGAGAAAAATGCAAAAGAGGTTGCATGATCCATTGATTCAGGTTTTCCGGTCTCCTACTAGCGTTCCATGTCTAAGGATCGGGCCATCAACTAAATGCCATTCTGCACAAAAGTGAGACCACGAAGTTAATATTTCTTTCAGTTTTTGTTGACCCTAGCAATACTAAATTATACCTCCAAAATCATTTGACATGTCGAAAGCGTTGGTCATTTTGAGTTAGCAAGAACTAAAGGCTCTAGAAGTGTGAGCAAGATTTGGGATTGACTCCAAAGTTGGTTCCTTCTCTTGTTGAGAAATTCTTTTGTTGCGCGCTTTCAGTGGCACCTCACATTATGACAGTGGGTTAGTAGAGTAGATGGTTGTTGAGGCTCTTGAGTCACAGATTTTTTTTATCTTGGCCGTCATTGATGCGAGCCCGTTGGCCTATGTTGTTGCCCATCATGCCATATGTCATCCCAATGGGCAACAGCAAGGGCGAGGGGTTCGCCGAGCCCGAGATGTCCATCACCAGATTGCTCGTCGAAGTTGTGGGAGTTGTACCATGTGCCGCGAAGCCTGTCTTTGTTTCTTCTTAGTTTGCCTTAAGAGCGTCATGTATTTTTCACTGATGTCTGTATTGGTTAACCGCTGCTCGTCATAAAATGTATTTGCTCCATTTTTCATTGTCATTATGAGGTCTGCACTTGACAAGATAGTAGAGATGCGCTAAAAACTTGTGTGAGGTTGATGCATAGAAGTAAAGTAATACATTGCCTTTCTTACGTCGAGCAAAACGTACATGATTCACAGATTTTGTGGGGTTAAAGATGATTTGAGGCATGGAGAGAACTGGATGATTAAATTTATGCCAATAAGACATTTCTGAACTATAAAGCGAGTATGCACAAAAGCAAGAAAACAAGAACAGGATCTACTTGGGGTGTTGGACACTCAAACCTAGTGGCTTGTGGGATGTCGCGTCGTGGAAGGCTGTTGAAAGAAACTACGTTGAGTAATCAAGGGATTTCAAGAATACCAAGGTGTGTCACATAGAATTGCGGCACCTTCAAGAATTCTACTAAACAACACTCGAGAGATTGATACTGATTGTAATAGCTTCTCCGACACGTATAGAAAGTGGTCAATTATGTGAAAACTTTATGGAACAAAGCACTACAGGTCCGGACAACGAGCTGGTATTCCCTTGGCCAAACAGCATGAAAATATGGAGGTCAGTAGGTAATAGGCCATGAATGTTCAATCAAAAACACCCACACGCGTGATTAAGGACTCGTTTATGCGAGCGGCATAACATGATGCACGAGAAGTTTTCTAAGGTCAACGGATCTTAGTGTAAACCATCTACGTAAAAACCCTCCATGATGGTTCATGGAGGGTTTTCATTTTTCTTACCAACAGCATAACATGAATTTATCCATGAGAACTGGACGATCTGGCATCTCATTGGATTGGGGTCCTACTTTTTCGCTTATCCACATTAAGGCCCATGGCAGCTTGTCCTAACACGGACAAAGCAACATAATGCATTTGCTCATTACCCACCAGAATTTCCTATCAGCTTGTTCTATCTATGGTATGATGAGCTAAAAACAAATGGCACATGGGATATGTTTATGGTGCATAAGAAGATTCGGAAAACCGGGACACTTGAGTGATTGATAATCGGAAGTAAGTGTGCTTTCATGACAAGAGCCAAAACTGTTAAGCACACATGTATACGTGCAAGAACAAGAATGAGGCATACTTAGGCACCCAAGGTGATTGGTGTATTTGCATTGTGAGTGGATGAGTCGAGGAACTCCAGGAAGAATTTAAGGGGCTTTTAAGGAGTGAGCCAAACAGTACCGAAACATCGGTACAGTTTGCAACAGATTTGTTGAATCTTGTAGAAATTGGTCAAACCTATCATAATCATCTAGAAAATACACCAAAGGTGGCAGCAGTTGGCTAAGATGCCTACAGCCGATGAGCATAAAAAATCCAGAAGTCACCACAGGGTAGGCAATAATTGTAGCCAAGTTTTGAAACTCGTGTAAGATTGGCACATAACACTTCCTCCTCTTTCATTGCAACACCCCAATGTGTTATGAGGGGTGGGCTGTTGCTAGCTAAGAGATCATCAATATGATGATTGATATCCTAAAGGATTTTCAGGGCTCCAAGATGTTGTGTAATGCGTCATAGTCCTACTGTTTGATAACATTCTCCAAAGTTCTTCCTCTTTGTCAGCGTGCGAGGATGTCTTTGACTTTGCATTCCATGTCCTTGTCCACTTTGAGAGACGGTACTAGAGGTATGTCTTTGTCGAGGAAGTGCTCGTAGGATTTTGGTAGAGTTTGTATCGGTTGACTTTGAAAACCAGGTGGATGGCCATGCTTTCACATAAGCAAAGACTAGCAATGACAGTTTTACACATCTCTTTGATGGAGAATAGGCCCATCCAAGTGAATTTTAGTTTTGCGCAAGCCTTGCCTCGTAACTTCATGTGCGTGGAGTTGAGTACAACATGGTAATTGGCAAGGAGGACGGTGTCTATCCAATGTTTTCCAGCTGCTTACGTCATCATCTCTTGTATCCTTATGAGATTCCCACATATCTCGTCCCTCGTAGTACACAAAATTTTCAGCTGGATGTCGACTGCCGATATGTTGTTTTAACGTTACAAGCCTGCCGGAGCTATAGGTGATTTGCCATGAACGGTTGGTAACGTGACCGTCAACCAGAACCATGTGGCCAACAAAGAGTTATAAGATGTTTTTTAGGCATCACATTGGTTCGCTCTGTCTGCCCATCACATTGTTTTGCATCTTGTCCCACGAGTAGCACCTTGCAATTTGATTGGAAGTGATGTCCTTGCAAAATTGAACACCTAGATTGGTGTCCTGGAATTCAACCAATAACATACAGATTTTAAACTATGCCAACTTGGCAACTGAACTTCCATTGCTAGTACGGAACATCAAAACTGGAATTTCACCTTTTCATAGTTGCCGATCTGTTTTTAGCCTCATGAAAACAGTTACTTGTTGTAAAGCTCAAGGTATGGTTAGTTGTGGCCGTTTCATACAATCCCTTTTTGGCGTGTATCTTGAGTGTGATCTCTTCTGAGGGAGTTCTTTACACCCATGCCTATACTCCTTCAATTGTGTATGAAGATACTGTTTTGTCTTTTATGGAATAACAATTATCTTCTTAGGAACGATCACCATGCGCGGGGCTAGTGGATGTTGCAAGTGCACTCAGTCACCATACACGAGTAAACTAAGAACACATTCACTCTACTAATTTGTCTCATGCGTCCAAGCACACCTTGATTTTCTTTCCTATATGGCCGAACAATTGTCTTCTTAGGAAGGATCCTAGCGCATGGGGCTAGTGTATATGGCAAGTGTGCCCACTCGCCATACAAAAACACACTAAGAGCACAGTCACCATACAAAATTGCACTAAGAGCACACTGAGAGATCAAAAACTTCTGATATGTCCGGCGTTTTCTCCTGTTTGGCCAAATGATTATCTTCTTAGGAAGGACCTCAATGCGTGGGGCCAGTGTATGTGGAAAGTGCGCTCAGTGACCATACAAAAGTACACTGAGAGTGTACTCAGTAGGGTAATTTGTCTCATGTCTCCAATCACATCTTGCATTTTGACATGGCCGATAATTAGTTTGGGTTCGGTCACCATTTACCCCAATAGTAGAAATATAAAACTGGTTTGCCCGTCGTCGAGCAAGAAATATCCTAACTACCCATCAGCCGTCGCTACCGAAACGCCAGTAACAAAGAAAACGGACAAAAATGCATGGCAAGACCACATGCCATGCGCTGACGACGCATGGTATGCGGCGCCCTCCGCTAGTATCACAAACCCTTTCGTTGAAGGGTTTGTGATACTAGCGGGGGGAGGTTTGTTTAGAGTTTGAGGGGAGTTCGAGACTCCCCCATGCGTTGGAACCTGCGTTGGAACCTCATGGGCCCCGCTACCACGGGGCCTAGTAGGAGCCCGCGCAAAATAAGACCCTAAAACCTCGAATGTAATTCGGGGTATGGTTTGAAAGCGGTTTGTGTGTTTAAATCATAGGGTTGCGTTTACAAAAGTTTATCGAAAATGAAAGAAGGGCGTTTTCGCACGATCGCGAGGGAGCGATGACCGGTTTTTTTTTTTTTGTCACGTAAACCCCCCAGTTCGATTTAGGGTTTTGTATCATCAAACCCTACATCAAACCCTACATAAAACTTTGATTTAGGGTTTTGTGTTTGGCGCGGGCTTCGCCCGCGCCAAACATACAAAACCCTAAATCAAACTGGTGGGTTTGCGTGAACAAAAAAAAACAAAGCGGTCATTGTTGCCTCGCGATTCTCGCGTGGGAGCGATGTCCGCATGCAGGATTTTTTCATGCTTGCCCGTCAACGCATGCCGCAAGCGAGCATGATTTTCGACTAGGCTTTGGAGTATTTTTTTTGCCGCTATCGGGCGGATCAGAGTCACACTTTGCGTTTTATGGGTATCTGAGCTATTTGGCCTGATTATTTTTCCTAGGAAGGACCCTATTCAGGCAAAATTCTATCTTTATGCTACTTATATCACTATGTATTTCTATGCATATTTAGGGCCAATCATTGTGTGGTTGAAATGTATACCTGAAACCAGTGTTGCTCTCGGGGTCCGATGTGGTCATAGTACCGTGGCCTCGGAACCGCGGTTCACAACGATGTGGCATCGAGGTAGCATATCGACTATTTTCCCCGAAACATGCAGCGAGTTGCAGTTCGCTGCCCACTTTTCTATTGGGTGAAAATCTCAGAAACCCATCAAACACAAAGTGTGAATCTCATCCGCCCGTCGTTCGGAAGAGAAGTAATGATGCGCCCGTCGTTCGGAAGAAAAGCAACCATCCGCCTGTTGCTCAGCGGGAAAGCAACCATCCACCCATGGTACTTTCACTTATCAAGGACTACCGGTACCTACGTTATATGTGTAGCACGTTGGGCACACTCTTACTTTTTTTCATCTGAATTCAATTTTTGCGTTTCCTTTCCGCTTTCCGTACAACGAGACGCTACATGACGGTGAACACAACTTCAAATGTGTGCCCATATATACAGAAATACCTGGTTTGGCGATCCGCTCGGTCACGATGGAAGGGGTAGTTGCTTTTAGATAACAATAGAGGTCTTTCGCTGCCTTCGTCGTTGCTTCTCCTTTGCCATGATGACGTTACGTACACTCGTAAACAATAAGGCGGATGAAACACAGTCTGCATGCTCAAATGCCAGCCTGGCTGCCGAACCTGCATGTGAGCAAATGGAGGTGCTCCAGTGACCTTCGATCCTTGTCTCACGTGTGTATTGCACGCAGATTGGTTGCATAACCTGTCCATGTACGCTGCAATGGTCCCTGACATGCGTTGGCGGAAAGTCAGAGTTAGCGTGAGCATGGACGGGATGGATGTGCGACTCTGCTAGGGTTGTGTGTGTTCGTAGTGGAGTGTCAACATGGCGCTCTCTCTCCTCATCAAGCGAGGTGAGTCAATTTGGAGGGTACGTCAGGCATTCATTGTGTTTAGGGTTGTGCACCATTCATTGTGCCAATGTGTCCATTCTTGGCGCTATGGCACCCCAGACCCGGGGCAATGCCCGGAGGGCGTAGGCTCTCATCTCTGCTTGACCGGTTTGTGTACATTCGACAAAGCCGCCCACTTGCCCACCCCTCTCATGTGCCCAGGCACAGCGTTCTACAACTGCTGCGCTCTCACCACCACTAGGCCCAATCACACGAGGACGGGCTGTCACCTCCGACCAGGGGGGCTTGCCCGGGGCGGCTCACTCCCGCGTGCCACGGCCGCTACCTCCCCGTCATGCGCCCTCGTTGGCAATAAGCGCCACAGCTGTGTGTGGCCCTTCAGACCCAAGGCGGAGCAACTTTGGACGGCCGAACCCACCGACGGTTGCAGGGTGGTGCTCCACTGTCGTGGGTGTGGCCCCGCTAGGTGCACTACCCGTAGACCCGCAGCCCGCTGCAGCACCCGCAGCTCGTCTTGCGGTACCACGCACTGGAAGAGCAGCGGCACCAGCCGCAGCACAACCCGCTATAGCTCACGCTTCACCACTCGCTGATCCACCCGCTGCAATACCCGGTGTACCACCCACTGCACCACGCACTGTACCACCTGCTGGACGCCCAGCTGTAGCAACCGCTGCACATCCCGTTGCACAACCCGCTGCACCACCTGGTACCCAACATGCGGCACAGTCCGCTACACCACCCGCTACCCGACTTGCAGCACAGCCCGCTGCACCCCCAGCTGCCTGACCTGCGGCACGACCCGCAGCTCCACCCGCTGCCCAACATGCGGCACGACCCGGTGCACCACCACCTCAGTAATGCGCCTATGGCCCTACCGAGCATGGTGTTCCTCCAGCGCCTCCTCCAGCTCAACCTTAGAGCCCGGCACGCCATGTTTTCTATCGTGAATCAGGTGCCGAGGAAGAATTCTTCTTTTGGCTGAACAGAGATCGGGATTATGAGGACAGGGAAAGACGTTTGGAAGCAGAATCTGGAGAGACCATGCGGTTTTTTCGCATGGAGCCACGCTCCACGGAGCAGAACAAGGCTCCACCATACACCCAAAGTTGGGCAAGGTACCGTGTACTATGTCCTAGTGGCTCCACTGGTAATTTGTGTGTCCCGTTTTGTACTTCTTTAACTGTCATGCTGGCACAATATTCCGGTCCTGCCGTTGTGCGTTTATCATACTTGTGAAGACTACGTCTTTGACTTTCATGCAGGTCCACTAACTTCAGGGTGGGCATGCTTCGCGAACTGTCCTCTCCTTTTTGAAGCAATGTCAGATAGCTCCCCCGATTCTACGACGAAGGAAAAAAAGGCAGATGGTGACGACCTCATGGAGGGCTAAAAATTCCTCAACATGGCTGCCTGCAGGGCGGCCATCGAAGACTACGTGGTAGCCAACCGCTTTGGGCTGCAGTGGGTGCTCAGCGAGCCTAGACGGGTCAACATACAATGCGTGGAGGCTGTCAGACGTGGTTGTGCGTGGTACGTACGCGCAGTTGTCTCTTCGAAGCTGGGGGCGGTGAAGCTGTCCCATGTTAGAGAAGGCCACTACTGCACACCGACTACTAGTGGGAGCCCTGCCCGAACCACAAGGTGGATTGCAAGGCACATATTGTAGCAAATGGCGCGGGATCCGAGAACACCTTCAGCCACACTCAGAGCCATCATCAAGGAAGCCGCGGGTATTCAAGTGGTCAACAGTACGCCGTACCGTGCAAGAACTATGGCTCAGGCCTACCACATGGGTGCCAAGGCAAAATCATGGGCTATGTTTCCAGCGCTGTGTCAGGAGGTATGTCCCGCCACGTATGTGAAACTGTTGTTGTCATGCCTTTTAACTTCCCTCTTTGAAGGTCTTGTAAATTGCCCATGTGTACTTGCAGATGAAACGAATTGATCCGGCTACGCATGCTGTTGCGGAGTAGGATGCACATAACAAATTCAAGTGGGCCTTTGTGGCGCCTGGCGCCACCCGCCTTGGTTGGGACTACAGCCGGAGGATCATCACAATGGATGGCACATTCCTGAAGAACGGCCACAAGCATGTCATGCTGGCCGCGCAATTTTTTTTACGTGAACGACCATGCATAACCGATGGCCTTCGCTCTAGTGTCCAGTGAGAAAAAGGAGACTTCGATGTGGTTTTGCGAGAATTTGGCAACAACTTACCCTAGCGCTTGAACTACAGGTGTGGTCATTGTGTCTGGTAGAGAAGCTGGCCTCGCAAAGGCCCTGGTAAGACATTTTCCCGGCGCTACCCACACCTATTGTGCCTGGCATCTCCGCCAAAACGTGCAGGAGAAGTTCGGGAAGAAGGCGGCCTACTGGGCCTGGAAGTGCGCACAGGCACTGACCCACGACCAATTTCACTGGGCAGCACGTCACCTATAGCAAATGAGCAAACGTGCCGCGGACTATCTCATCCCAGGCCAGGACGGACAGTTAGGCATACCTCTTCAGAAATGGACCTCCTACATGTTCCCTGTGCCTCGGGGAGGTGCACATCACCAGCAACGCTTCAGAGTCGCTCAACGCCCGTCTGAGGAGCCTCCACAAACTCTACCCCTTCTATTGCTTCCTGCAAGTGTACTACTTTGTGCAGGGCATCATGGCGCAGTGCCGCGAGCAGATAGCCAAATGCAACGAGACTCTTGCCCCGGCTCCGGCGAGATGCCTGATTCATAGCTCAGCAGTTGCACGTGACTATGACGTCATCATCGAGGGTCCATCGTCGACAGTGGTTTGTGGCCCAACAAATGTACGGAGGCTTGTGGACCTTGCCATGGGGAGCTTTGAGTGTTGTCGGTGGCACGAATTTGGCCAGCCATGTTAGCATGCATGTGTGCTCATGATGGAGGTGGGCCAGGACCCGACTACGCATGTGAGCCGCGCACAGACGGAGCAGTATTGGAGTCTCACCTATGGCAACCCTATGCCCTTACTCTCCTCTGCCGGACTGAACTAACTTGTGCCGCTTGCTTGGGGAAAACCAGGTCTGCGGCGTGGCCGTGGTCGTCCAAGGAGTGCCCGCATGGAGCGTGCGCCGCTCTCAAAACGGAACTTCATCTGCCCGAAGTGTGGCCGTAAGGGGTACACGAAGAAGAGGTGTCCAAACCCTGCTGCACCTCGGCCTCACGAAGCAGCAGCTGCACTGAGAGTAGAATGAGAGGCAGCAGCAGAAGGAGGACCTGCTCAAGCCAAGACAGATGAAGGGGCAAGGCGAGAAGGAGGGGCAGCATCGGACGACAGTGAGGCATCGAACTGTGACCCTGAGGCAGAACCGAAGGAGTCCTCAACGGACAATGAGGTTGGTGAGGCAGCCGCGGATGACTTCGAGGACAATGTGTCTGACAGTGGCAGTGAGGACTCCCTAGGGTATGCAGCGGAGCCAGAGACCAGATTGCTGATATAGGAAGAGCACGACGCTGAAGGTGCCAGGGTGATGGAGGAGCATGGTGGACTGGAGGAACATGGAGAGGGTGACGCAGGAGAAGTGGCGGAAGAAGACGATGCAGATGATGAGGCAGATGAACATACCCGGGGCCACAAAATAAGAGGTATGGAAACACTTGGGATTTAAGGTGAGATTTTCCAATAGTACTGTGTGTATTTTTTTGTACAAATGTTTATTTCATGGACACACCAATATCCATTTGTTAACAACATTTTCATGTCACTGTGCAGGCGTAGATCGGAGCATTCCATCACCGCATGGCCAAGTTTGGAAGCAAGTACAAGCCCTGGGCTCACGGTGTGCTCCACATGGGTAGTGGGCGGCCAGAGTCTGTGTAGAACATAGTAGTGTGCTTGTGTTAGGTGTGGCTGTGATTCCTAGTCCTGTGGTTCCTGTCAACCATGTTCCCATATTTGCTTTGAATAACCTATCCCAGTCCATGTTCTTGCAATGGTGAAAATGGAAGTGCACTTATGCGTGAAGCTAAACTTGTTGCATTAGAGTACCAAGGAAGACATGTAATCTCATTTAGTGTGACTACCGTGGCTCATGCTTCCTTGCAAGGTATAAAAGCAGGGATGAAAGTCATTTGTACTTCTCTCCAATATTTCTAGTCTTTGTCCGTGGAGTGCACGCTTTTCCAAACTGCACTACCTATCGTGACTTCATTTTTGTGTGGAGCTGGCACATGTAGTTTGATGTCGAGGTTGCACACGAATGGAGATGTTTACAGGTCAGGCTGTACTACAGCATGTGCCCTGAACCCTTTCACATGGGTGCTCTTTCGAAATACACTCCGAAATCTTTTATGATGCTGTTGAAGACCTTGACAACGGGACGGTCATTAATCCTGTTTGTGCACATGCTTCTGGCAGTACGGTGCGCTTGTGCCCCATGTGCGACATCATTGGGTGGATCCACACTCTACCCTCACCAGTGCAGCGGTGGATAGTGAATGGCAAACCTGGTCCTTTCGTGTAATGTGCTCTCTGCATGAAGTGGTCTTGCTAACGTCATCCGAACCTTTGGTTCATTCTGTCATTGAATGGTGGAAGACCAGGATTTCTGCTTCTCATGCTCGCGATGTGAAATGAAAGCATGCAAATGTGGTTTGAAACATATGGAATGAATACATGGTGTACCACATTGTCTGAATATATGAGGTATCTGTCATATGAGTTGAAAGAGAGGGTGTGGAAAATACGAACATACCCTATAATTGAGGTATAAAATGTCTTGAAAAGATAACACATGTACCTGGTCCTACACCGCCCGAAGTGGTCGTAGTCCTGCGCACCAGAAGGGATCCGGATGGACCCATGGCTGCCAATGTGGTGGGCACCACATAGGACGGCAATGTGGCAGCTTCACACACATGATGTGGCACATGTTTCACCTTCAATATTTAGTCTATTTGACAATGATCCGCTGTGTTTCGTATTCTGCAGCACACATTGCATGAATATGTGAGGTATATGTCATATGAGTTTAAAAAGAGGGTATGAAAAAAACAAAAATAATAATGCAATGGCCGTGAATGCAAAAGACAGCTGCCACATGTTCAGCAGGGATGCAAGTGGCTGGATCCAGAACGCCGACCACGTTGCTAGAATGATCAAACAGGTGATACAAGAAGTCGGGGTGCAGCATGTGGTGTCCGTGGTTTGTGACAACACCGCCATCAACAAGCGGGCATTCAAGGATCTGAAGGCCAGGTACCCAGGGGTCCTATGGCAGGGCTGCTGCGCCCACAACTTGGACCTTGTCATGAAGGATTTGGCCAAAGGGGAGTGGGGTGCTTTGGTGCTGAGCCGTGCTGAGAAGGTGATGAACTTCTTCAGTAACAACGACATGCCGAGGATGTGGTTGAAGCAGCAGACTAGTGGCCGCGTCCTCATTGCACGCTGCAACACCCGCTTTGCCTCTGTGCATGACTCCTTGCACAGGCTCATTGATATGCGGCCTTTTCTGCTCAAACTTGCCAATGCAGACTGCTGGACTGCGATGGGCTCTCAACGAGACGGCACGTTCAAGGCCCACAAGGAGGTCCGCAAAATCATGCACAGGCGTGTCTTTTGGCTGCAGGTCCGACAGTTCCACGACCTCCTCTCTCCGCTTGTGGCATGCCTGCGTATTGAAGACCAGCCAGGGGGCACTAGTGGCAAGATCTACGAGGGCCTTCTCGACTGCACTGCGCGACTCAAAGCCCTGGCCAAACCATGTGGCCGCAAACCTGCACGTGTGGCTGTTGCTCATGTTAAGCAGGCTATGGAGTGCCTCAAGTACCATTGGAGCAAAGACATGAATTGCCCCCTCTATAGAGCTGCTCGCCATGTGCACCCCATCCATTTCGGGAATGAATTGGGTGGGGATGTGAAGATGGCGCAGGCATGGTCGCAGGTGGCAGAGGCGCTGGTGCCGGCCCTGAAGCATAGTGAGCTACATAACATGCTGGAGGCATTTCAGCTCGGCCGCGTGACTGTTGAAGTCATCCCGATCACCACCAAGCGCCTGAGTAATAAGGCGCGTGCAGTAGTGGCTCGTGTGGTGGGCAAGGAGCTGGCGCCATACGAGTGGGCGTCTCTTCACCTTGCCTACATGCCGGTATTGCGTGCTCTGGCCATCAAACTACTCTCGCAGCCGTGCGCAAGCTCTAACTGCGAGCGCATCTTCTCCATCCATGAACTCATCCACACCGCCAGCCGGAACCGCCTCCACGTCCGGTCCCTGGAGCAGCTTGTTTGTGTGAATGTGAGACACCGGAAGCACTACAAGGGCAGCAAGCCACGTTGCAGCAAGGATTGGATGAAGCCAGATGAATCTGACAACAAGGAAGATGGTGCACTTGTGGAGGAAATGGAGAAAGAGCATGAAGGAGAGGGCAAGGGAGAGAAGGAGAGTGAGGAGGAGATGGAGGAAGAAGAAGAGGTGTATGTGGAGGGTGAGGATGAGGAAGGAGAGTAGGGGTAGTAGCAGCAGGAGGAGCAGCAACATTATGGTGATGGTGGTCCATCCTTTGCCAGAATCATGAGGACCAAAGAGGATGTGGAGGCCTTCAGTGGGGATGAGAAGGGTGCTGGAGGACCACATGATGTGGATGCTGCTTCTGCTGCTGCTGCAGCAGTCCAAGACACCAATGCAGATGCTGAATCAGACGAAGATGCTGAGGGGGTTACTGAGCTGAATGAGGAGGAGGATGCCACACTGATTCCAGATGCTTCATTCGGCAGGAGACGGGTTGCAACCATAGCTAACGATGTGGAGGAGGATGCCACACTTAGTCCAGGTACTGCACAGGGCAGGACCCGGGCAATAGGTGGCGGCGCAGGCGGCAATGCTGCTAAGAAGAAGAAGTGATGCAATGGTGCAAGTGTGACGAACGCTACTGAGGCAGGGGGGAGAGAAAGGCAGGCAGCAACAATGTAGTTGGGAAGCTGGGGAAGCGTAAGGCAGCCGGGCGTTAGATGGGTCATTCAGCAATTGGGGGGGGGGGAGGGGTAGGATTGATAGAATCAGTTAGATGGGTCATCCAGCAACGAGGGAGGAGGGGGGAGGGATAGGAGGGATAACTTTGCTGCTTATGTTGGTGTCCCTGCATTTTCAATAGCATACATCATTTTAGACTCAAATGTTGCTGATTTCATAATCAAATACTGCTTCTCTAACTTGTCTTACTCTCCTTAGTCCTTGCTGTTTGCTGTAGTGCTAGCCCATCGCCCATGTACATCAATGTGCCGTGGTTCAAGGTGGGGAGAGCAACACTGCCTGAAACAGTAAGGAATAGTGTGCAAGTCGCGATTGCACTTGACATTCATGCGGAGATAAAATTGGAATTTAGGCATGAGTGTGATTTTCACCTCTTTTGCCATTGTAGTAGCAGTTGCTTGGATGAACTTTGTGGACGGGCACATGATGAGGATGTCGTCAACGTACACCAGTGCATAGCAATCTGGTCGAGTTTCTGGAGCATTAGGGTGAAGGAAGAGGCAGTCGTCGTAGGCCGAGGGTTGGAAGTTGAGGTTCTTGAGAGTTGCTTGTAGCTTCCATTACCAAAGAAGTGGACTCTGCTTCAAGCCATAGAGGCTCTTGACCAGCTTGCACACACGTCCACTGCCATCCTCGTATTCCTCTAGCTACTTCATGAACACTGTAGTGTCCATCTCTCCGTGTAAGAAGGCGTTCTTGACATCGAGTTGCTACGTAGCGTAGTCCTTAAGTACTGCGATGGCAATCATGATGTGTGCTCTCATGTAGCGGCTTACAAGCACATAAGTTTCGAAGAACTCCTTGCCTTCCACCTGTGTGAAGTCTTTTGCAACAAGTCGTGCTTTGAACTTGTAGATGCTCCCGTCAGTCGTGGTCTTGATACGAAAAACCCACTTCACCCCCACAGGTCCTGCATGCGGTGGTTTTCTCTGAGTTCCCATGATCCCTGCTCCATCTGTTGGCGTGAGGGAGAGTGTACACCATAGACGGTCCCTAGCAGTGGCTGGTTCACACCACCAATTGTTTTTGGAGAGACTAAAATTGTGGAGGCAATTGGTTCCAAGGATGGCATAAAACTGGTCAAAGAGTGTGGCAATAGTTTTGGCCTCAATCAAATGGAAATAAAATATTGATCAAGGCTCACTAGATTTTTATAGCCACTAATCTAAGCTTTCCAGAACACCAAAGCATGCCAGATTTTAAGCTTCGTAGCAGATTCTATAGCTTCTAGAGTGGCCCTTGGTAGGCTTTCCTTTTCCCACCTAGGAAGGCATCCCTTCCTTCCTCTAGAAGCTTCTGCCCCTTCCTAGATTCCTCAGCTTTCTTCTAGTAGGAAGGAAGGTATCCAGAAGACCACGACACTTTTAGATGCCTTGTAGGACAAGTCACCCCTTCTAGAAGGTGTGCCACCTTCCTGGATCCTCACCTAACCTTCTAGAAACTTGAAGAGGAACTCCAGAGGTTGAGCTAGCTTCCTGGCATCTATTTTTCACCTCCCTTGAGGCAGGACAGAATTTGACCTTTTGGGACTTGAACCTGGGCCCCTGCCTCTAGAGGTGGACACCATTAACTACTAAGCCACTTGACTTGTCTTTTTGGTGTTCCCTTTTGGAGTCACTCCTGCCATGGTGAGGAGCATCTCTCCAACACCACCAGGCTGTTGTACTCTATATCAAGTACTGCTTTCAACTTTGTTGCATGCTCATCACTCAAAGCTTCTTGTAATGTCTTTGGCTGAGGTGGTAGATCCTTCAAAGGGCGTGAAACAAGTACGGCAAGGTGTTTTGTGGAAAATTCAGTAGAGACAACCTCGTCCTCCTTGAACATTTAGCATGTTGTTATGGCAAGATTATGCTCCTCCTTATCATGTCCCTGCATTTGCACCATTTGCTGTTGCAGGACGCGTGTGAGACACCTATTGTCCACATCAAGTGGAGGCTGAACCTTCGGCGGCGGTCGCAAGCCATCTTGTACGCCCGCCGCCTCCGCTTCATCATGCCCTATATCAATTGACTCATCATCCAGGGTGGTGCTTTCAAGATGGTGAGTGCCGAATGGCACACGCGTGCACACCGTCTCACTATCCGCCTCATGCAAAGTCAAAAGGGCGAGTGGGTTTGTGTCCGCTTCTACGTCTGGTTCCGCAAGTAACTCGATGTAGGATTCATAGAAAGTCTGTAGACGATCTAGAGCAATTGCACGTTTGGCATCCTATGATGCACGTGTGTGATTTTGAAGAAGATGGCATTGCGAGTGATGATGTTGCATTGTGAGTTCACCTCAATGAACTCATCGCCTTTCATGTTGGGAGCTTGTCCAATAAACAGTTCCCATAATCCCTTGTCTACTATAATCCTCCTATGCTCCTTAGCCACGTGGACAAGTGCCATGCACCCGAATGTTTACAATGCCTTGATGTCTGGCTTGTCTCCATGCCAGGCTTGAAATGGTGTTATGTTATATAGGGCTGTGTGAGGTGCGCGGATGTGCACCCATACTGCCTGGTTGAGTGTGAATGGCTACCAGCTGTTGTCAAACTGTGTGCCAAGAAGCATCGACTTGAGTGTTTCCTGGATCGTGCGGTTTGCACGTTTTGCTACTCAGTTTTGCTGCCATGTGTAGGGCACGAATAACTGCTACACAATATCCATGTCTTCTAGACAAGATATGAAGTTGGTGTTGGTGAGATCTCCAGCATTGTCGGAGTGTAGGACTTGTAGCTTCTTATTGTTTTTCCCCTCCGTCACAAAGCTTTTTGTGCTAGGCTGGAGGTCTTGGAGGCAGGAACTATCGAACATGATGTGTGATGTACAACCATTGTGGAGGTACCACAGATACAGTGAGCAAACAAGACTGTTGCTCTACATATCCGAGAGTTGGAACACAGATGTTGAGTAATCAATATCCTAGTTTCCTCCACGGTTGTCCTTCTTCACTGACTCCAGATTCTTTGTCTCGTTGTCACCTTCCTTCTCCTCCTTCCCTTTACCTCCTGGCTTTTTCCCCTGGTAGCCCCTTTGCTTCTTTGCCTCATTTGCAATCCGTTTTGTGTACCCTCTTTTCTTGTAGCCAATCTTCCTTGCAATAATGGTATTCTATGCACTGATCCTATGCGCTGGCCACTTGCATGGTGGGATTTGGTGTTTGGACTTGGTCACGCAGGGACGTGGGAGAATACTAAGTTCATCATGGGCTGGCTCTTCCACGATGAATTAGCTGCGTTGACGTGGGCTTTACTTGCTGCTGAGAAAGGTGTGATAAAAACGCCCATCCTTCTCCTTTGCAAGTTTGCGATCGCGATGCTCCACGAGCAATGTCTTGCACACATATGCCTTTGTCAACTCCAAATCTTTCTTGAACTTCTGCACATGCCTTACATTCTCCCAGTCTCCTATCAAGCCACTGAGATAGAAGGTCATGAAAACGAGCTCTGAGATTGGAGCATCCGTTACTACGAGCTGATCGCATAGGATTATTGCTTTGTTGATGTAGTATTTGTCAGGATGAGATCCGTGTGGTGCGGTCCCGACGTTTGTGTGATCGCCTCTAGTGGTTCACGTCTACTGTTTTGGGCAAATCTGAGACTGAGCGTGAGCTTTCTGGTCGCCTCACGCTATGTGAGCAGGAATTTAGAGAAGGTCAGTTTGCGAAGGGAATGACGTCGTTTTGCGTTAGTTTTTGAACATGAACATTATCACAACATCTATAGGGCTAGTCATGAGCTTTCAAACGCACCAAACCGCGCGCAATTTGGCCAAGCGTAGCTCAAGTTATGCTTGCCGAAGCGCAGGTCTCACCCACCACAGAAGCCTGACGCCGCCACCCGCCGTGGCGCCTTCATTCACGTGCGAAGCTCCTTTCCCATGGCGCATGTCCCATTGCACATGGTTTATGGGTCCCCTGCACTGTTTCCACGCACCCTACCCACTTTTGGGTCGTGTTTGGTGATGGGGTGTCACGAGGTTCGAAACCTGTCCGCGGACCTGCAGTAAGAATTTTGACCAAGTCCCCGAGTAACAAAACGTACTACTGAGTTTCGGACGTTGAGCCAGGATTTTGGCGAAGTCCCTCAGGAACAACCTGCACTACTGGATCCGGTGGATGATCCGCCGGATTAGGTGGATCATCCACCGGACGCCTCGGCAGGCCTATCGGAGCATTTTCTCCACATGGTATTTTTGTTACTTGGTCCGGTCGATTATCGACCGGATTTCGAGTCGCAGCCGGCTCCCAGAGCCGCTGCGCATACCCCAACTTTGGAA
>SZWC01005812.1:115597-125683 GCA_023375785.1 Penium margaritaceum | reverse complement strand
CCGGATCAGGTGGATCATCCACCGGACGCCTCGGCAGGCCTATCGGAGCATTTTCTCCACATGGTATTTTTGTTACTTGGTCCGGTCGATTATCGACCGGATTTCGAGTCGCAGCCGGCTCCCAGAGCCGCTGCGCATACCCCAACTTTGGAAGGCCATATCTCCCTCGATACTTGTCCGATTCCAGCGAAACAACTTCCACCAGATTCAGCGACTTGTCAACGTTTAGGGGCAATCCTTCATTTTAGGATCCGAGCAAATGTCGAGTCACCAGATCCGCCGGAGCGGAGTTTCCATTTTCTGGCGGCTCGTCAACGCCTCCTGGCGCCGCACTTGGGCATGCGGAGGGGCAATTTTTCAACATTCTCCCCCTTGCACCTCCCATGCCCGCTGCTCCTGCTTGCTCTCACTCTTCTTCCGTAGCGCCCTCCAGCCCTTCATAGCTGGTCATCCCAAGTCCGGCCACGCTCATCGCGTGCCGGTCTGCGGGTTGCGCCTTGGTCAAGCAATCCCCAAGCATGTTGTGCAGGCTGCAGTGCTGCAGCACCACCTGCCCCTTCTCGGCCATGTCCCGTGCATAGTGATAACGCACGTCAATGTGCTTCGTCCTCCTGTGCTGCGTCGGGTTGTTGGTCAGCGAAATGGGGCCGGTGTTGTCCTCATGCACCACCGTAGGCTCCAGCTGCGGCACGCCCAGCTCCCCCAGCAACCTGCGGAGCCACACCGCCTCCTTGACCGCCTCGGCCAGCGCGATGTACTCAGCTTCCACTGTGGAGGTGGCGACACAGTCCTCCTTCCTGCTGCACCACGAGACCGCTGCACCAGCGAGGAAGAACACGTAACCGGATGTTGACTTTCGCTTGTCCACATCGCCAGCGTAGTCTGCATCCGTGTAGCAGACCAGACGCAAAGGGTCCGCCCGCCCTTTGCCCTCGAACCTCAGGCGCGCGTGCCGCGTCGCCTGCAGGTAGCGGAGGATGCACTTGACCGCCTGCCAGTGTAGTGGCCCTGGATCGGACACGTACTTGCTCACTTGGCCCACTGCGTAGGCCAGGTCCGGTCGAGTCGCCACCATGGCGTACATGAGGCTGCCCACCGTCGATTGGTAAGGCACCCCTGCCATATCCTCCCGCTCTTCTTTTGTTTGCGGCGCCATTGCCGCACTCACTTCATAGGTTGTGGAGACAGGACTGCACACTGGTTTGCAGTCCTCCATGCCGTACCGCTTCAGCACCTCGGCCACATATTTGGCCTGCCCCAGCTCAAGCGTGCGCGCCCTCCGGTTCCGCGTAATGCTCACCCCGAGGTAGAACCCCAGCTCTCCCATGTCCGACATCTAGAACCTGCTCCTCAGCTGCTCTTTCAGCTGTTGTAGGCTTGGCAGGTCTGAGGAGCGCAAGATCAGATCGTCCACGTAGAGTGCGACAATCTGATGGAGCTTCTTGCTGCGCTGCACGTACACACTGTGATCCGCCTCACAGCGCTTGAAGCCGAGTTGTGCCATGAAGCTGTCCATCTGGTACCAGCATCGGGGCAGTGTTTTAGCCCGTACAAGGACTTCCGCAGCTTGCACACCTTGCCCTTCGGCGCCTCCACCCCCTCTGGCACCTCCATGTAGATTTCCTTGTCCATGATGCCGTTGAGGAAGGCCGTCTTTACGTCCATTTGGTGGAGCTCCATGTCGTTCGCGGCTGCCACCGCAAGGATCGCCCGGATGCTTGTGAACTTGGCGACGGGGGCGAACGTCTCATCATAGTGCTCGCCCTTACGTTGTGCGTACCCCTTTGCCACGAGCCGCGCCTTGTACTTGTCAACCACACCTTCCTTTGTGAACTTGGTCTTGAAGACCCACTTGGAGTCGATGACCTTGGCGTCTTTTGGCCTGTCAACCAGCTGCCACGTGTTGTTTTCTGCAATGGACGCCAACTCCGACTTGATGGCGGCGTCCCACTGCTTTCCCTCGGGCCGCGCAAGTGCCTCTTGCACGGTTGTTGGCTCCATTGATGCAGCAAGCATGCACCGCGTCATGCCAATCCATCAACCGGTGCCTGCGTCGAAACGCTTCCCCGCTCTCCGCTGCCTCCCGTTGCAGCACGGCAATCTTGGCGTCTCGTCGCTCTGCTGCGATCCTTCCGACTCAGCCCGCTCCGGTGAATCATCGACCGGACGGCTTCCCGAGGATTCTTCCCGCTCCGGTGAACCGTCGACCGGACGGGTGGTGCGTCCAGAGGATTTTTCTCTGACGCCCGACGCGAACTCAGCCGGGAGTGTGCGCTTCGGCACCCACGGTGCCTCCTTCGACGGATCATTCCGCCAGATCTCCAGCCCAGCTGCATCTTCGTCGGAGTCCTCAGCGGCGACTGCTGTACTTGCTGCACCGCCGCGCTCCGACGCCACATCATTGACCTCTGCATCCACCGGCTCCTTCTCATAGTCAAGGAGCTGGAAACACTCCCCCTGTTTTGGAGTGTTCCCGACACTCATGTCGTTGTTGCTGCTGTTGAAGCTCTGCTGCTCGTCGAACTCGACGTTACGGCTGCGGATGATCTCTTGCGTGCGCGGGTCCTAGAGCCAATACGCCTTTTGCGCGCTCTCAAAGCCGAGCAAGCACGGCTTCGCCCGCGGTTCCAACTTGTTGTCGCGTCGTTGCGCCGCTTGCACCATCGCGTGCGCCTTGCACCCGAACACCTTCAGGTGCACCACGTTTGGCTTGCGCCCGCTCCAAACCTCCTGCGGCGTCTTCTACCCGCCCTTACCCTTCAGCACCGCTGTTGGGGTGAGGTTGATGGTGTAGCTCGCTGTACGCACAGCCTCCGCCCAGAAACCTCGCGGCAATCCCGCATCCACAAGCATGGTCCGCACCATGTTGAGCAGTGTCTGGTTCGCCCGCTCTGCCACTCCGTTGGACTGTGACGAGTACGGCGTAGTGGGTTCCCACTTGATGCCCTGCTGCTTCATCCACCCGCTGCAGTCCACGTACTCTCCGCCATTGTCGCTGCGTAGCACTCTGACCTTCCGGCCAGTCTGCCTCTCCACCGCTACGACGTACTCCTTCAGCCGGTCCAGGACATCGCCTTTCCGCTTCATGAAGTACACGTAGAGCTTCATGCTGCAGTCGTCAATGAAGGTGACGAAGTATCTGAAGCCGCCGTTTGACGGCGTTTTGAACGGTCCGCACACGTCGCTGTGCACGACCTCCAGCAGGTCCTTTGCGCAAGCCGTGTTCTCGTTGAACGGCTTGCGCCGCGCCTTGTCCAAAATGCAAGGCTCGCACTTTTTGTGCGCTGCTGCATCTGCTGCCGCGTCTGCACCGTTGATGACGAGGCCGCGCACCATGTCGCGCTTTGCCATCTCCTTAACGGTTGCGGGCACCGAATGCCCCAACCGTCGGTGCTAGAGCTCCAGATCAGCGCTTCCTCCCTTGGCCATGTTGACGACGCGCTCCTGCGAATCTGCTACGTCGGATGCCGCGGGGACCACCTTGGTCTCCACAATGTAGAGACCGCCCTCGCGCTTCGCCTCCAGCACGACCTCGCCGTCACCGTGGATGCGCACCACTGCGCCTTTCCTGCGGAAGAGCACCTCATACCCCTTGTCCGTCAAGCGGCTGACACTCAAAATGTCAGCCAGGCCGGGGACGTGCTGCACATCGCGAATTGTGTACAGCTCCTTCTTACCGCCCACCACGACTTCCACCTCCACGTTGCCTTGGCCGGCCGCCGGCTCGACTTTGTCGTTCGCGACCACCATTGACTTGGAGGACTTCTCGTAGGTGACGAACCCCACCTTCTCGACTTGGGTGTGCTCCTCGGCCCCGGAATCCAGGCACCGCCTGTTGGCCTTCTTGAGGAAGTGGTTCTTGTTGCCATTGAGGAACGACCTGCCCTTGCTTCGCCTCCTCCGGGCACTCACGGGCCCAATGGCCCTCCTTGCCGCAGTTGTGGCACGCACCTTTCTTGGCGCCCTTCTTGCCGCCGCCCTTTCCGCCACTTCCTCGGTCCCCGCTTCCGCCACCGCGCGTTTTGGTGACAAGGGCTGATGAGGAAAACGAGGACTCCCCGCAGCTTCGGCGCTGCGCCTCGTTGCGGATGTACTCTGCGACCGCGCCATAGGTGAGCTTGTCCTCCGACCATCCTCCGAGAACGGTGATAAGTGGACCCCAACTGTCAGGTAGGGCCATGAGGAGGGCCATCGCCTACAGCTGCGTGTCGATCTTCCACCCCATGTCATTGCATTGCGAGGCGAGCGACTCGATCTGCTGCATGGCGGAGATGACATCGTCTCCCTCCTCAATTCTCACCGTGAGGAGTTGCTTCATCGCGAAGATTTTGTTTGTGAGCGACTTGGATTGGTGGATGGCGCAGAGCTTTTCCCAAGCTTCGGCTGCCAGCTTGCAGCCTTGGAAGTAGCCCCACTGCAACTCGGCTGTCCCGGACACCAGAAGCATGAGCGCCTCCGTGTTCTTCTTTTCGAAGGCCTGCTTCTCCGCGTCCGTAGCAGTCACCTCTGTGAGCACCTCCTTTCCCAGCATGACATCCAGCAGTCCCTTATGCGAGAGGTGTAGTTCAAACTGCCACCTCCATAGCCCGAAGCCTGGGCCGCCCGCATACTTCTGAATGGGTTGCGTCTCCTTCTGCGCCATGTGCGCAGCTGCTACTCCGACGAGTTCTCAGAACTTCACGGCGACGTCCAAGATGACGATCCCGTGCGCTGCGGAAGACATGAACGTTGGAGGCATTCAGACCTGTGGGCCCATAACCCTTTGTCAGGATGAGATCCGCGTGGTGCGGTCCCGACGTTTGTCTGATCGCCTCTAGTGGTTCACGTCTACTGTTTTGGGCGAATCTAAGACTGAGCGTGAGCTTTCTGGTCGCCTCACGCTATGTGAGCAGGAATTTAGAGAAGGTCGGTTTGCGAAGGGAATAACGTCAATTTGCATTAGTTTTTGAACATGAACATGATCACAACATTTATAGGGCTAGTCATGAGCTTTCCAACGCACCAAATTGCGCGCAATTCGGCCAGGCGTAGCTCAAGTTATGCTTGTTAAAGCGTAGGTCTCACCCACCACAGAAGCCTGACGCCGCCACCCGCCGTGGCGCCTTCATTCACGTGCGAAGCGCCTTTCCCAAGGCGCATGTCCCATTGCACATGGTGTATGGGTCCCCTGCACTGTTTCCACGCACCCTACCCACTTTTGGGTCGTGTTTGGTGATGGGGTGTGACGAGGTTCGAAACCTGTCCGCGGACCTGCAGTAAGAATTTTGACCNTCGGCCAGGCGTAGCTCAAGTTATGCTTGTTAAAGCGTAGGTCTCACCCACCACAGAAGCCTGACGCCGCCACCCGCCGTGGCGCCTTCATTCACGTGCGAAGCGCCTTTCCCAAGGCGCATGTCCCATTGCACATGGTGTATGGGTCCCCTGCACTGTTTCCACGCACCCTACCCACTTTTGGGTCGTGTTTGGTGATGGGGTGTGACGAGGTTCGAAACCTGTCCGCGGACCTGCAGTAAGAATTTTGACCAAGTCCCCAAGTAACAAAACATACTACTGAGTTTCGGACGTTGAGCCAGGATTTTGGCGAAGTCCCTCAGTAACAACCTGCACTACTGGATCCGGTGGATGATCCGCCGGATTAGGTGGATCATCCACCGGACGCCTCGGCAGGCCTATCGGAGCATTTTCTCCACATGGTATTTTTGTTACTTGGTCCGGTCCATTATTGACCGGATTTCGAGTCGCAGCCGGCTCCCAGAGCCGCTGCGCATACCCCAACTTTGGAAGGCCATATCTCCCTTGATACTTGTCCGATTCCGGCGAAACAACTTCCACCGGATTTAGCGACTCGTCAACTTTCAGGGAAAATCCTCCATTTGAGGATCCGAGCAAATGTCGAGTCGCCAGATCCTCCGGAGCGGAGTTTCCATTTTCTGGCGGCTCGTCAACGCCTCCCGGCGCCGCACTTGGGCATGCGGAGGGGCAATTTTTCAACAGTAATCAATGTTGCTGGAGTTGTTGAGGTTGATGTGCGATAGCTCGATAAGAAGGTGAGACTTGAACGTTGAGTTTCCAGCCATGTAGGTCTTGAGCACGTAGGACCGAGCATGATGAACAGGTTCAGCATATCTCTCACACATCTTGATTGCATGTTTTATGGAAGGTGTGAGTTAGTTATCGAGCACCATGTACGCAACCATGGTGAATTAGTTGAACTATGCCATCGTTGTAGAACTCCCATAGGCAATGAATCTGAGCGACCTGTTTGAACTTGTGTGCCCAGTGTGGGAAGTTCTCTCCATCAAACTTATCAACCTTGATCTTGTGCAGTTGCAAGGATCCCGCTGTTGTAGGCACTGTGATCTCAAGACATTGGAACAAAGTTCTCTGTCCTGCCAATGGTTGGGCAGGCACAATATACTATTGCATGGGTAGTGTTGGAAACGGCTGACCTTGAGGCATTCCCGCAGCTGCTAGAGGTTGAGCCCCATAGGTTTGCGATAAAGGAGCCGATTGAGCCTGTTGGTGAGATGCCAAAGATGGCACCCCTGACATCCCTTGAGAATGTGCCTTCAATTGCCATGGCACACCTCCGTTTGTAGCTACTCAAGGCAGCATCTGGTAGGTTATAGCTAGTTGGAAGACATGTGGGGGATTTTCTTGAGAGCGAGAGGTAGAACATGCTTGTGACTATTGTAGCCAGTGCATCTGCTATTGCACTTGCTGTTGCAACTGTTGTTGTTGCTGGTGTTGGTGTATAATGTGTTGATGCATCCGTTGTTACTGTAGTTCAGACGTAACAAACTGCGGTTGAAGCTGTGCATTATGTGCTGACAACTCTGCTTGCGACTATTGCAACTGTTGTGTGTGTAACGCTTGAGCAGCATGTGTTAGCTCCTCTTACTATCAAAGGAGCTGTTGAGCTCCAAGCCGCTGCCTCAATGCCTCTCATTCCTGCTCCACAGCTTGACGTACCAATACTTCCTCCTGCGTCATCCACTGTGCTTCCTCTACCAAGTGTTGTGCCTCTGCTGCTTGGCGTTGCGCGTGGTCTGCAACATGGCGTCCTTGCTCTTGGCACATCGTAAACCATGTAGGACTGACTGATTGTCAAGGGGAGGAACACCCTTCCTTTGATGTTCTAGTTCCATGCCACTCATTGGAGTTTTAGTGCTTGTGCAATGTGTAGGTTGAACTATAAGGCGGATGCACCAACCAACCACCTATTCTGTACTTGTACAAAGGATGACAGGGAACGTCTTCTCCTACAACAGCTACTATGATGTTGCTGCTATGCTAGCTAGAAGCACGGAAGTGAATGCTCTGATGTCACGTTGAATTTCTTCACGCCCGCAGCAAAGGCTGAGTAGGCCTTGCTGACGTGCCAGGACCCTAAAGTGCTTAGCTAGACATGAACATGTTGTAAAAAGCAAATTGCTGAATCTTGTTTTGTGTGTGCTAATTTGATTGTATTATGAAAATACAAGAGTATATGTACCCCAGTACTATGTAATTAATCTCACAGCAACATGTATAGAGTACAAATCTCTAACTCTGTTCCTCGCCTAAGATGGGCGCAATGTCTTGCCATGCGTCCAACCCTGGAGAAGAGTCTTGGGGTGTCTTGCACGTTGACAGGCCTTGAGGTAGTCAGGGTGCATCCTAGCCACGCTGGTAAAAGCTAGGCTTACTAGGTCAACGAAGGTGATCTCCACCAAGGTCTGCATTGGAGTGCATAGTCAGAAGGCTGACTTGCAGAGTAGCAGCAGTACCTGACACTGAGTTGTTACACGATGCTGAGATAATGAAGTGCGGCTACTGGCCCCCTTTTTATACTACTGCTCTAGATGATAGTGGTCCTAGTGGTCCTAAAAGATTGATGGTGACACCTCCCTAAGCGGTCTCAGCTGTGCCATGTTGGCAGTGCCAACACCCGATGGTGACGGCTCCTTAGCGGTCCAAGTGGTGCCATGTTGGCATTGCCAACCCCCGATGGTGACGGCTCCTTAGCGGTGCCAGCGGTGCCATGTTGGCACTGCCAACCCCTGATGGTGACCGCTCCCTGGGAATCTCTGTGGTAGCTCTATACAATCCCAAGGTCGTGAACATGTCCTTAGGTATTGGAGAAACAGGAATGAACCGGCCTTTAAAGTGGAAAACTCTCTTGAGGAATGTTCTTAGTAAATCACCAAAAAATCCACAACTTGGTGTGCAAGTCATCAAAGTAGGATCCGTTTTCGCTAGACTTGAGCATAAATCCGAAGCACAGTTATCGCCATGTTCCAACACCATGTATTTCTGTGAAGATGCGACTCGATTTTTTTTAGAACTGCCTGTGAAGCGGATTGGACGGAATCTTTGGCGGACTAGGCCGAAACCGTGGTGCTTGAGGGCCTTCAACAGTCAAGCCATCTCGTCCAACTGCCTCCAGGTTAGGGACCCCTGCTCAATCCACGTGGAACCGGTTGTGCGCTACACCCCCCCTCAATAGGAGTGAGACGCCCACGGCATCCGCACGTTGGACCCAAAACCCGGGGCTCTGATATCAGTGTAGTGGTTTGGACGGAATTCTCAATTGACGAGGCCATAACGGAGGCGCTTGAAGGTCTTCGACCCTCATGCCATCCCTTCCAACTGCCCACAGAGCAGGGACCCCCGCTCGATCCATGTGGTGCTGACTACGCATTACACTCTGATTCCTCTCTTGAGTTTCTGGAAGCATCCTTAGTCTCTCATGACGCATCGTCAGACACACCACTAGACCCATGCGCCCAAGACACGATGTTTGCCTCTTTTTTGCCTCTGCTATTGTATATATGCGTTTGTGATGGGTATAGTTTTTATTTGTTGCGCGGAACTGAGAAAACGTTCACAAAAGTCGAAGCTATGGGTAGACTATTACCGTTTTCACGACCCTAAGGTATGGGATGATCACTTCTGTTTCTCAAGGGTACATGCTACATCAGCCGAACCTCCCACACTCGACCATCCAGCCCGCGGCCGTGGACCGTTTGCGGGAGAGCTGTGTGGCCGTCTGAACGTGGAGAGCCGCTCAGAAGCAGGGGGGGGGTGTGCAAAAGCGGGATAAAAAGGGGCGATCTTTTCCGCGCCATCGGGAGGGAGAGGCGTGCGGAATGGCCGACGAGCGGCTGCGGCGAAGTCTCACACGCGCCACTGTGGCACGCCACTGCGCACGGCGGTCCACGTGACCCCCCCTTGCTCCGCTATGCCTTGCTTGCCCTCGTGCGGCTTGAGCCTCCCGTCGCGGCTTCAGCGCACTCGTCACTCACCCACGGCTGATTAGCGTCTTGTCGAATTGCGCGCGTAAAGCCCGCAGGTTGGCGCTGGGCTCGAGAGCCAGAGTAACACAGCTGGGAAGGAGCTAGCTTTTGCTTCTGATCTTGTTGTCGCCTCACAGTCCGTGCGTGCGGCGATTGGCAGCGACGGTCTGACGCCTTGGCGCGCGGAAGCATCGCGCATAGGTTCTGCTGTGCACCCGGTCGCAGCGCCTGTTTCATCTACGTACGGCAAGCTAGAAGAGTGCCTCGCTCGCCCACGGCACCCGTTGACTTCACGCTCGCTTGCATGAGGAGGAGCAAGCGAGCAAGCATGCGGCCACCAGGCAGCAAGCCGCTCTGCCGCGGCCGGTGCTTGCGCTTCTCGTTCTCTTCTCCCCCCCCGTGCGGATTTCGCCAGCTGCCTCCGCTTCAGCCGCTCCTGCTGCTGCTGCTGCCCCTGACGCTGCTTTCTGTGCTGCCCTTCGCGGTTGGCTCCAGCGATGTACCAGAACCCACTGGCTTCAGTTCGCACGTCCGGCCGTTGCTCGCTTCTTCAACCGACTCTGTCACATCGGCACAGCGACACCCCACGTCGCCTGCTTCTTCCACCTCATCCTCTTTACCGTCTCCCCTCTCCTCCTCCTCCTCCTCCTCCTCCTCCTCCTCCTCCTCGGCTTTCTCCTCCTTGGCTGATCCTGCAGCTGCTGCTACTCCTGCTGATGTTGCTGCTGCTGCTGTTGCTGTGGATGTGGATGCATTGCATGGCAAGTGCAGCGCTAGGGGTGATCTTCTCAGCAACCGACTCCGTGTG
>SZWC01005812.1:82559-93193 GCA_023375785.1 Penium margaritaceum | reverse complement strand
TCATCGTTGTCTGTCGTGCATTCTATCTTTCATCGTTGTCTGTCGTGCATTCTATCTTTCATCGTTGTCTGTCGTGCATTCTATCTTTCATCGTTGTCTGTCGTGCATTCTATCTTTCATCGTTGTCTGTCGTGCATTCTATCTTTCATCGTTGTCTGTCGTGCATTCTATCTTTCATCGTTGTCTGTCGTGCATTCTATCTTTTATCGTTGTCTGTCGTGCATTCTATCTTTCATCGTTGTCTGTCGTGCATTGTATCTTTCATCGTTGCCTGTCATGCATTCTATCTTTCATCGTTGTCTGTCGTGCATTCTATCTTTCATCGTTGTCTGTCGTGCATTCTATCTTTCATCGTTGTCTGTCGTGCATTCTATCTTTCATTGTTGTCTGTCGTGCATTCTATCTTTCATTGTTGTCTGTCGTGCATTCTATCTTTCATCGTTGTCTGTTGTGCATTCCATCTTCCATCGTTGTCTGTCGTGTTGGTCTTTCCCTTGCCGATGCTTCACATGTGACCCTGTCTGCTCCTCCTGTCCTTCCTCCATTTGCTTCTCTTGCGCCTTCACAACTGCCGGTTGCAGTTCCGCATGGTTGCCACTGCCGCACGCATCACATCTGCCATTCACCCCTGCTATGCCTTGCTGCAGCGAACACGCTATGCAGCATAACATGTTGTGATGTTTGTGTTTGTGTGGCCATGTGTTGTGGCAGGTGGATGAGCACTTCAAGGGTGGAGGCGACGCGAGCGAGGAGGGTCAGAAGCAGACGGCCATGGTGGCAGTCATGGCTGTAGTGCTCTTCTCAACACTGGTTCGTGCGTGCTGTGCTCTGTAGGCTCCAGTTGTGTTCTCTCATCCACCCACCCTTCCTGCCCTGCGCCCTTCCATTCCCCCTCTTCTTTCCTGCCCCCTTCCACTCCCTCTCCCCCTCTCCCTCCTCGCATGGCCATCCTGGCAAGGCTAGATGTTCCACAATCTTCTCAAGATGGTTGGGCTATGGTCTGTGGACATGGGGAAGATTCCACTTCATGATGCAACGTGTGCGTGGCATGGGTCGTTGTGTTGTGGTTTCCAATGCGTGCAGACGTTCTGTCCCACGACCCATGTTGAGGGGTCTTTGCGGTTGTTTTTTTTCTTTTTTCTCCCCCCCTTTCTTTTCTCCTTTGTATTGTGAATGCCTCTTTGTCCAGACACATCTTCTTAGTTTCATTTTCGTCGTGGGTGTCACCGCAGGTGTTTGGTTTGCTGACCAGACCCATCATCGACCTTCTCGTTCCGCACACGCCGGGCCGCAACAACTCTCTCGCTCGTTCCGACAGCCTCCTCACAGAGCACACGGCAGGCGGTGACACACCCAAGCAATGGGGCTGGCCCAGCACTGAGCATCTTCAGGTGCCGCTGCTTCAGGGGCAAGCGCAGCAGCAGCAGCAACAGCAGGAGGATGAGGAAGAGGAGAAGGGGCATGTGCAGGAAAGCAAAGCTTCAACTGCTGCAGCGGTGTTTGAGGTGGGGGAGACAGAAGCAGAAGCGACTGTCGAAACGGGTGAGGGCCAGGTGGTGGAGGGGGTGCAGGTTGCTGAAGGTGGCGAGTTTGTGCGCAGGAGTAGCTGGGCACAGAGGCCGGATGAAGCCGAGGATGCGTCGGAGTCGACGACGGCGATGGCGTTCGCCCCTTCGCTGTTGCGACGCCGCAAGAGAGACCTCCACGACTGGTGGCGTTGGTTTGATGACTCGTACATGCGGCCGCATTTCGGCGGGCGCGGTTTCATGCCGGTGCTGCCGCCGTCGCCGACTGTGTCGATGCACAACGGCGAACACTTCTCCATCGTGCGCTTGAGCCTCCAGGACGTGTCCTCCGAGCAGCGCAGGATGCGC
Source organism: Penium margaritaceum (assembly GCA_023375785.1). NCBI lineage: Eukaryota > Viridiplantae > Streptophyta > Zygnematophyceae > Desmidiales > Peniaceae > Penium > Penium margaritaceum. The sequence goes on along the minus strand of SZWC01005812.1, from coordinate 91,319 downwards.
GAGGAGGAACGCCATCAGGAGCGCGCCTCTGCAGGTGACGAACGCGGGGAGCCAAGGGCGTCCTCCGCACGTGTGGCCAAGGGAGAAGAGGGAGGTTCAAGTGTCGTGAGACGTCTGGAGCTCCAGGGTGATGCACTGGAAGGCAGACGTCTCGCAGAAGAGGACGATGCTTGGCCTGCAGAGGGCGCGCATCACAGGCACCAGGGTGACGAAAGGGTAGAGACTTAGGGATCGCATAGCCCAGCCTGCCGGGTTGTATGCTTGACAAGAAAATGGGGGCGAGTGCCCTTAAATCGATAACTGAACAACCAGTTTCTTGAGCTGGTGTGTTGGGATTTCATGATGGCCCAATATGGGTAGGAGGGTGACAACACCCGCAGTAGTGCCACCAAGTGGCGTGTGTACAGTTGCAACACTCTACATGTCTGCGGAAGTGAAGATGATGTGTGACATTGATCAGTAGATGTGGGGCGATCTGCCCCCCCTCCTGCAGAAGCCACTCACTTGCTCAAATCATAGGGTCATTTTGAAGTTGATGGAATTCACTTTCCTCTATTGATTCTATGCGTACGTTTGTTTTTCTTCTTCAACGAAAAAATATGAAGGCTACTAGATTGGCACACACATCTTCTATACAAGGATGCAGCCTCCAATGTAGATGTTCTTCAAGCCTCCGAAAACTGTCCAACTATCACTAAAGGCCTCTACGTGCCTCTCTGGCTTCGTCTGCATCCAACAGCGTCTGAGAGCGAACCTGCACAACTGGTGTTGGTTTCGTGCATCTCACATTGTACTCCGTTGTGTCCTCCGGGCTTGTGTACATCGGCGTGCAGATGACTGACAGCGAGACTCGACGTTGTTGGAGTGTCGTTCGGTGGAGTCGACGCACGCTGAGGCCCACTCACAGTTTGCTGGAGCCTCCTCCCTCCGGCGACGCGCTCAGCTCTATCGCCAGGCCTCCTTGGCGGTCGGGCCGCCGGCGGTCACTGCCACGATAGATGCTGTCTGCATGCACCCAGCGCTGTTTCAGGTTGTGCCATTGCGTCTGCAGCATCATGCTGTGCCCAGGGTCCATGTCTCTTGCTGTGTGGCACTGTTTGGCATCACTGACTGTCGTAGGCACTGCCTGGGTTCGGGCAGCCGTAACTCTTTGCTGCTATTTTTCTAGCTTATTCTAACCGCACAACTACGTTCGCAACGTCGGTATTATGGTATGGTCCAGTTTTTAGGCAAAACGGACGACACTCGGGTCTTGGGCTGTCGAGCGTCTGGCAGGGCTCACCGAGAATTTTCCCCACGGCCACGGGGCCAGGGGAAATGCTGCCGGGTTTTTTCCGGCAGCACTGCCCCCCCACGCTTGACGCAAGGAGATGAGCGGCAGGCCACGTCACGCGCTTGCTGGCGACGACGCACGCGACGACGTCATCCAGGTGTGACTGACAGCTGCAGCAGCTTGCAGTAGCAGCGAGCAGTGGCAGCAGCAGCTGCACACAGCAGCAGCCGGTAGCAGCAAGAGCTCGTACCAATAGCAGCCCGCAGCAGCAACAGCAACAGCGAACAGCAGCGGGCAGCAGCAGCAAACTCGCAGCAGCAGTAGCCAGCGGTAGTAGCAGCAGCAGCAGCAGCAGCGACTGTAGCGGCAACCAGCAGTAGTAGCAGCCGTAGCTGCCCGCAGCCTGCAACTTGTTGTGAGCAGCGAGCTGCTGGCAACGCTCTCGCTGCTCCCAGCGAGCAGCGAGCAGCGAGCTCGCTGCTCGCGGCTCGTCGCTCGCAGCGAGCAGCGAGCTCGCCGTGATGAGCAAAAGAGAAAAAAAACAAGATCCCCACCTCGCCAGCAGCAGTAGCAACAGGAGCAGCAGTAGCAACAGCAACAGCAGCAGCAGCAACAACAACAGTAGTAGCTGCAGCGATAGCAGCAATAGCAGCAGCAACAGCAATAGCAGTAGCAGTAGCAGCAGCAGTGGCTACATCAACTGGTGTTGATGTCAGTGGTCGTCCGCTGATGTCACTGCCTACGTCACTGCTGACGTCATTAAAAAAACACACAAAGCAGTAGCCCTGTACACCCCGCAGTAGCTGCTGACGTCAGCCATCCTCGGCTGACGTCACTGCTGACAAAAGCAGCACACAAAAGAACCAAAGAAAAGAGGGGAAGAGAGGCACCATAATCCACTATGACTAGCAGTCCATCTGAGGAGGGGTCCTCCTCTGTTGGGGGGACCCCCAGCCCCGCTTTCCTGCAGTAGCTGCAGTAGTTGCAGCAGCAGCAGCAGCAGTAGCAGCGGCAGTAGTAGCAGCAGCAGTAGTAGCAGCAGCAGCAGCACTAGCAGCAACAGCAGCAGCAGTAGCAGCAGCAGGCCTCTGGCGTCGTTGGCGGCAACCCTGACCCCCTGGCTGCTCTTCAGCAACAGCTCGCCGCCTTCACGCAGCAGCTTGCAGCGCTGCAGCCATTAGCCTCCCAGACTGCCACCAGTGCGCTGCCACCATTTATTCCTCCAGGGCACGCCAACCCCGTTGTGTCCGCGGCCACGCATTACGTAGCACAGAAGCAGACTCAGCGCCAGCGGCAAACGGTGACCTCCGTCCTTGGCCCCACTCTGGGCACCGGCCGCAGGCAGAAGGACTTCGAGACGCCGCCCCCGCCGCTTCACGCCGGCAAGCAGTTGCGGAGCAGGGAGCTCAGCTTCCGGATCTGAGCGCTGGGCGAGGGCCTGTGGGCATACTACACCCTCCCGTATGACCCCACCCAGGCCGACCAGTTATATGACACTGGTCGTGCCTTACATGCCCTCGTTCCCGTCGCCCCTCCGGCTTCCCGCCTGGCCTTAGAGCCTTTCCTCGGCGACTTCACTCCTAGCGCCACCCCAGACCCTGCAGCCGCGCAGCACATCCTCACTCGTCCCCATTACCTGTCCAGTGAGGCTGAGACCAGCCGTCTGCTGCGGGGATTCAACTCCCCACACATGGGGGAGACCGAGACGGTCACCGCCTACTGGCAACTGGTGGAGGATATCCTTCGTCGCCTCGGCAAATCTGCCCCAACCCCTCTGGCCGCGCTCCTCACCATCAAGCGCGGTGCCACCGACGCGTACGCGGACGTCTTCGTGCACTTCTCCCAGGACGTCCTCTCCACCATGGCGGCCCAGGGCACCCTCATGCCTTGGGCATACGAACTCTTCTTTCGGTTTGAGGAAGTCCGTCTAGAGTCCTAACTCCAGCGCACGGAGGCTCTCGCCTCTCCTGTCCTCGCCTCTGTGGCCGTCGCTTCCCCCGCCGCAGCGACCTCATCGTCGTCGGGGAAGAAAAAGCGCCGGAGCAAGAAAGGCAAGGGTCAGCAACAGCATCAGCAGCAGCCGCCGACCGGGTCCAGCGGTGGTGGCTCTGTCTGCCACAACTGTGGCCAGCCCGGGCACGGGTGCTACACATGCCCTCTCCCAACGGACGAGGCGCGCATCATCGCCACCATGTGTCGCCAGCGGGAGCGTCGTCTCGCCTCTGCCGCCGTAGCTGTTGCCGGCCCTGACGCCTCGGCCTCGTCCGGCAGCTCCACCACTCTGACAGCTCCGCCAGTCCAGTAGACACCAGCGCCGCAGCAACACCATCCACAGCCGTCGGCGCCTCCGTTCCCTTCACCGGCACAGTCCTACTTCCCGGGCTCCGGTGCCGTCACTCCGCACTCGGTCTACAGTCCCGGGCCGTCCTCTTGTGAGCGTCCGCTGGAGCAGTTCATCGCGCTCCAGCTCGGCCAGCCTCGCTCTCCTCCCGAGGCAAGTGCGAGTTGCGTCACCTCATGCTCTCCCGCCCAGCCCTGCATGACTGAGATAGAGCTGCGGTCGTGTCCCGTTTCCTCGTCTATCTCGTCGTCTCTCGTGGTCTCTTCTACCCCCTTTCGTGACGACGTTACGTGGCTTGATGATTGGCAGACCCGGTTCGCACCCCCTTCCATCGCGTCCGCGTCTTTAACTTGCTGCCATGTGACCGTTAGCGATCTGGCGACCCCGGTCCAGGACTCTGCTGAGACCTGGATCATCGACTCTGGGGCCACGCATCACATGACGGCCTCCCGTGACGCCTTTAGTATGCTCCGTCCTGTTGGCGATGTCTCCGGTGTCCGGACGGGCTCCGGCCAGGTGTTGCCTGTCCGCGGTGTCGGTGCCGTTGGTTTTTATGGTCTTGCCGATGACGTCTTTCTAACTTATGTCCTCTTCGTCTCAGGTCTTGAGCTCAACCTCCTGTCCGTCACTGCCCTTGAATGCATGAGCAAGGACATTGTGCACTTGAGTGGTGTTGGCACTGTGTCGTTGCGTCTGTCTGGTCTTGTCGTACTGCATGCCACCGCTCGTGGCAACCTGTGGCATGTACCATTTCTGTCCTCTTGTCCTTCTGTCTCTTCCCCGTCGGCCGCCACAGGCCATGTGTTTGTCACCAGCACGCTATCTCCTCAACACACCTGCCTCTTGCACCGCCGCCTTTGCCACGTCCACTCTGTTGTCGTGGATAGCATGCTCCGCACCCAGCCGGCTAAGGGCCTTGATCCGGAGACTTTCCCTCTCCCGTGCCCCACAGAGTACATTGATTACGCTCAGGGCAAGATGCACCGGTCCACATACCCTTTGTCTTCCTCCCGTGCATCCGCCCCTCTCGACTTCGTCCATTTTGATGTCATGAGCCCTCTCCCCACTGAGTCCGTCGGAGAGAGGGGCCGCCACGTCCTCACCCTCACTGACGATTATTCTCGCTACCGCTGGGTCTTCTACCTTAGGCAGAAGAGCGATGTCGCCCGAGCCATCCAGGACTGGCTTGTTCTGGCGGAGCATGAGTGTGGTCGCTCTTTTCGCCGCTTTCACTCCGATCGCGGTGGTGAATACATGGGTGAGACCACGACCTTTCTCGCCTCCCGTGGTATCCACCATGAGACGTCTGCACCCTACACGTCCGCCCAGAACGATGTCTCTAAACTGTGGAACCGTACCATGGCCGACGCCATCCGCACCATGCGGGTCGAGTCTAGTCTCTCCGATGGCTTCTATTTTGAAGCTGTGGCCTACATGACATGGGTCTGGAACCGGATTCCCCACGGTACCCTTCCCCGCTAGTCCACGCCGTACCAGCATTGGTGCGGTCAGCGCACTGATCTCCGCCCGGCTCGCGTCTCAGGCTGCGTGGCCATTGTGTGGCTGCCCGCCCCGCAGCAGGGCGGCAAGCTTACCCCCCGCAGACGTCCCTGCACCTTCCTCAAGGTCTCTCGTCAGTCAAAGGCCTGGCGCTTATAGGATCCATCCTGGCACTACATCGTCGAGTCCCGCAATGCCCTCTTCTTCGAGGACCTGTTTCCCCGCGACCTCATTTGCTGCGGCTCGTCCCTGTCCATCCCGTAGCATGGAGGAGTGGTGAGTCCGTCCTCCGCCCTGTCGCTTGCGGGTGACACATCCCTCAGTCCCTCCAGGCCCGCAGCCCCAGTCGCGTCCACTGGCCCCTCCGGGCCAGCAGCCCCAGTCACATCCACTTGCCCATCCGGGCCGACAGTCCCAGTCGCGTCCACTTGCCCCTCCGGGCCAGTAGCCCCAGTCGCGTCCACTGGCACCTCCAAGCCGGCACCCCTAGTCACGTTCACTGGCCCCTCCAGGCCTGCAGCCCCGGTTGTATCCGCTGGCCCCTCCGGGCCAGTAGCCCCGTCCGCCTCCGTTGGCCCGTCCGACTCAGTGCTATCTTCTGCCTTGTCACGCTACTCACGTGGCCCAAGCTACAGCCTCCGACCCAGACCGTCGGTGAGCGCGCAGACCATGGCACCACACTTCGTGGCGCCTCAACCCCCTGTGGCTCCACGTGTCTCCTCCACTCCCACGGTCGTGAGTGGGGATCCAGGCACCAAGGCCCTCGGCGTGACCACCTTGGCCATCATTGCAGACCTTCACCCGGGGTCCGCACTGGGCTACGCCATGCTTCATCACGAGCATCGGTACGTTGTCATCGCTGCACTCGCGCGCATCCCACGCGAAGCTCGAGATGCACACGCTCTGTTAGTCTGCTCCATATCACGCCTGGAGGACCCAGCCACCCTACGCGAGGCACGAGCCTCTCCTGAGGCCGCACACTGGGACGCTGCCTGTGTCGATGAGCTTGCTGCCATCCGACAGCACCACGTGTATGACCTCGTCGACCTTCCTCCAGGTCGGAAGGTCGTCGGCGCCAAGTGGGTCTTTCGGCGCAAGTGGAAGTCCGACAGGTCCTTGGACAAGTACAAGGCCCGCCTCATAGCCAAGGGGTTTGCCCAGATCCCTGAGGTCGATTATGACCAGATCTTTGCCCTAGTTGGCCGGTTTCTCCTCTAGCCGGGCGCTCCTCAGCCTGGTTGCCCAGCATGGGTGGGAGCTGCATCAGATGGATGTGAGCAAAGCTTTTCTCCATGGCTCACTGGAGGGTGAGGAGCTCTACATGATGCAGCCCCCAGGCTTTGACGATGGCACGGGGAGAGTCTGGCGGCTACGAAAGACCCTCTATGGCTTGAAGTAGTTGCCTCGGTGCTCGAACAAGGAGATCAGCAACACACTCCTTTGCGGCGGGCTCCAGCACAGCACTGCTGACCCCGTACTGTTTGTCAGTCCGCAAGGCCAGACTTTCGCTGCTGTTCTAGTTTTCGTGGACAATCTTCTTATCGGGTCGCCAGACAAGGCTGCCATCGAGCGTGTCAAGGACTTGGTGCACGCCGCCTACGAGTTGAAGGAACTCGGATTTTCCAGAGTATTCCTGGGCATGGAGCTCGAGCATGATCGCTCCCAGGGCATCCTGCACATCCACCAGGCTGCCGATGTGCAGACTCTGTCCACTCGCTTTGCGGAGGACCTGCCACTCATGCCAAGCGCATCTTCACCCATGTCACCTGATGGCCAGATGAAGCTGAAGAGTCCTGACCTAGCTGTGGTGGGGGAGCACTTGACGTGACCACGTACTTGCGAGTCATCAGGTCATTGATGCTCGTGGCGACAACGACGCGCCCAGACATCTCGTTCGCCGTCAACCTCCTGGCCCAGTTTTCTCAGGAGCCGCGTCACCTCCACTTTGAGGCCGCAATCCGAGTACAACGCTGTGTCGTCTTGACTCCTCGGTGAGGTCTCATGTTCCGCCGCCAGCCATCTATTGTTGCAGTGGGCTACACTGACAGTGACTGGGTCGGCAGTCTGGACGGTAAGAGTCGCAGAGGCTCGATCTTTCTGATTGGCGACACAGCTGTATCTTGGCGCAGTGGCAAGCAGGAGTGCATTACACGTAGCACTGCTGAGGTTGAGTAAGTGGCCCTTAGCTCAAGCGCGTGTGAGAGTGTGTGGTTGTATCGTCTGTTGTCTGAGTTGCGTCAGTCCGTCGCATCCATCACATTGCATAGTGACAATGAGAATTCCATGGCCATCATGGACAATGAAGGCGTGCATCACACACGCACAAATCACATCAATGTTGAGTATCACTATTTGCATTCATTGTTGCATAACGACAGCATCAGCATCGTGTGGGTTGAGACAGCACGGAAGGAGGCTGACTTCTTGACCAAGGCACTGAAGCGCGACTCGTTCAAGAAGGCAGTGAGTTCGGTTGGCGTTCGTCCGTGAGTGACTCTCTTTGTCCCTGCTCTCGTCTCTGCGTGCCCTGGGGGAGTCTGGTTATTGACTGTGTCTCTGCCCGCACATGTGCACTATGCCTGTGAGTCATGGGGGAGTGTTGGTTTTCATGCATCTCTCATTGTACTCTGTTGTGTCCTCCCGACTTGTGTACATCGGCGTGCAGATGACTGACGGTGAGACTCGACGCTGCTAGAGTGTCGTTCGGTGGAGCCGACACACGCTGAGGCCCACTCACAGTTCGCTCGAGCCTCCTCCCTCCGGCGATGTGCTCAGCTCCATCGGCAAGCCTCCTCGGTGGTCAGGCCGCCGACGGTCACTGCCATTGCAGATGCTGTTTGCATGCACCCAACGTTGTTTCTGGTTGTGCCATTGCATCTACAGCATCATGTTGTGCCTAGGGTCCATGTCTCTTGCTGTGTGGTATTGTTTGGCAACACTGACTGTCGTAGGCACTGCCTGGGTTCGGGTAGCCGTAACTCTTTGCTGCTATTTTTCTAGCTGATTCTGACCGCACAACTGCGTTCGCAGCGTCGGTATCATGGTATGGTCCAGTTTCAGGCAAAACGGACGACTGGCTTTCGGGCGTCTGGCAGGGCTCACCGAGAAAACCCTGCCTGCGAGAAAATGGGTCTAGGACTCTTTTCTGATTGGCTGGTTAGCTGAGTAACAAGTTCTACACTAGTGGGGGGAGCTAAAACTTGGAGGGATCTCCCATTGTTGCTCATTCTTCATTCCTAATCAGTTACTTTCAGTTTCCAGCTGCTTTCTGGCACTAACACTGGAGCGCGCATTTCTGAATAACAAACCCAGAGCTTCCAGACTTGGTTTCTAAAGCAGCAGACTGAGGGGGCAGCAGACTTAAGCAACGAGCGTGGAAGCCCGCACGCTGCATCAACAACGCTGCTGCCCCAACTTGCTGCCTAGCGTTTGTTTCTACAGGTGCCAGGGTTAGGTCAAAGAGGGTAGTTCCTAGGGGGTCCCCTCACCTGATACCCTTTGCACTCTCCAAATCGAGCAAAACGTCAAGCCCAAAGAGGAGGAGTTGCTCAGGGTAGATGTAGAAAAAGGCAAGATACGTGATCGGCGTCCCTAGGCCATTGTACCGATTTTCTTAATAATCTCTCTCTCTCTCTCTCTCTCTCTC
>SZWC01005812.1:50913-60913 GCA_023375785.1 Penium margaritaceum | reverse complement strand
AGAGTCCATGTTCGGCTCCCTAAGCAGGAAAATGCTCTAGCTAGCTTCTTCAAGTCTGGCTGAAGCGTCTTCTTAAATCCATGATAAACCCTGTGCCAGAAGGAGCAGGTTCGTGAATCTCTTGAACATAGTCTGTCGGATCTGGTACATTTCCTCCTCCAGCAAACCTTTGGCCCATGACAAAATTTGCACAGTTTCCTGTGGCTGTCGGTACAAAGACCCGAGATGCTGAACACAAGTAGTAGTCCAAAAATGCGAGTGCCGATGAGCTTTGATTGAACGGCAATAGCTCATCCTGCAGATAGAGAGACTTTGTCCGTAAGCACATTCCACTTGGGAAAGGACACAGATGACAGGTAACATTGTGTTGGTGTCTATACCTCTGAAACAAGGTCTTTTTTCAGAATCACTGATGGAAAGAGATGCGACAAAGGCTCAAGGGCTCGTGAACCACCAAACAATTTAGTTTCATCCACTGCAAGAAAGATACAAGTTTTGGAGCTAAAGCCCAAGGCACTCAGGAAAAGGCCGGCTTCTTGAGGGGTGAGTGGGCACTGCCCTAAACGTCTTTGGGTCACTGGATCCAACTTCTCTCTGGAGCGCCGAAGCATTGAATCCCAGTGTCTGGCGCGATAAGCCTGTTGCATGAATTGCCAGCTTTATGATAAACGGACAGATTTGAACAATACAAGCTATTCAATATTCCCCAGAAGTCAAACCTGAAGGTACTTGCTCTCTTCATGGCTCCCATTGTAGTGACACATGGAGTAAGAAACGGCATCAATCTCAAACCGCATGTGCACTGCGACATAATCTGGTGCCATCCCCTTCAGATGCCTCTCCATCCTCTCTGCAAGCTTCATCAGCTTATGAGAGGGCGCCAGTGCCTGAAAGCAGATAAAAAACTCTTACACTTCCTTAGGCAAGATTCGAAACGGAAAACTTTCTTCGCCAAATTTCACGCTGAAGCCTTGCCTTGAAATTGGTATAGCACCGTATATGTTGATATTCAACAGGCAAGGAGCTCGCAAGCCTTTGAGCGAATGGCGTCAGAATCACGAGAAGTTTTGTCGTCACTCCACCGGTCGACTGTAGGAGCGCAATCTGAGACAGATGGTCCTTCACTTTGGGTGCAACATTTTCTTTGTACCTGCCCGACGGGCAACAAGTGAGTTATTTCGTCTTCATCGTGAGACCAGCACAGAATCCCATGTTTCGAACAAACCATGACAAGGTAGCGCCTTCTCCAAAAGGAGCCTTTATCTTGAGCACTCTGTAAGACGTTTTTGACTTGGGAAGCGATCTAACGATATCAATAAACTGGGAAACCTTCATCAAAAACCGTGGAGCATCAAATAATTTATCGAATGAGCTGAAAGAGAGAAACCGTCTGTGTCAAGCTTCCAGTCGCAGTGATGCCTGACTCAGGAAGCCTGAGACTTGAATCATCGTGATCATCAAAGTGCTTTGCCTTGAATCCCCCCAGACGGGGTGCAACCTCAAGTCAGGAAGGACAAGAGTCATATTCAGAAAACGGGCGAGAACGACAGCGTTCACGACTGAAGCTCGTTGCTGAAAAAGCCCTCCATTGCAGCGAGCCATGAGGTAAGCGCCATTGGATACGTAGCCCGCTGCTCAGGCAAGAACATATCGCCGACTCTCAGCGAGCTAAGGGTCACCGCAGATTCAGCTGAAGCAACTGTGAAACTCACTTGTCAAAAGAGGCTTGCCACATTGGGCAATTCCGTAGGAAGGGACCTCGTTGAAGAAATTCGTCGACTCCTGCACTAGTGAAAACTGGGGGGTTGTTGGCCGTGCCAAACTGACCATGGAATGCGGATTGCACTAGGGTTGAAACATCGGCGTTACCTCTTGGACTGGGTAACTGGGAGCGAGGACGATGCAGCTGAGGCAAAACAATGGCAGCCACACGCGCGAATCCGAGCACGACATGCTGAAGTCCGAGACCGAGCGACAGAGATCCTCACACGTCAAGAATACCATGTCTAGGGAGGCGCGCTTGCCCGAAAGCCACCGGTCACACGCAGCATCAGCTTAAGCGCATCGCCAAATGTGGTGATACAAAGAAGGTTGGTGAGCTGCCTCGTCAAGAGTTTCTTTTTTGGGTTGCATAGTGAGCCTCACAATCCCTCTGTTTGGCAAAACATTAGGTCTTACGCTTTGAAGGGACCCAAAAACGATGACCCAGTGGATTAGTCATTTTTCTGACCATAATACCAGTCAGGATGCTAGGACTTTAGAGCTTGCAAGACATGAGAAAGAAAGGCCTTCTTGCCTCCATCAAAACACATCCTTTTCAAGAAACATGAAACTGAACGTCACGAAATCAGAATAAGCGATTCTGTGAGCACATGGACAGTACTAATCGGATCCAACCCTTCATGTCACCTGTTTGAATAGACTAGCCAAACTACTGATCTTTGCTATGAAGATTTAGGAGTGAAAAGTGCACTTGTAGTCAATTCATGCAAAAAAAACCCATGAACACTGTCAATCATGGAAAATTCTACATTAAATCTTTAGTGGCAAAGTATATCATGGTAGGCGAAGACTTGATGTCTCACCAAAAAAAGAGGGGACAGTCGAAAAACGCATCGTTAGAAAGCTTTGCTTCAAATGTATTCATTTTCATTCATGTGATGGGAATCGATGATGCATAGTATGATCCGCCAACAAGTGTGGCACCTTCTGGAATCCCATCTGAAACTTATGCTCGACTGTTCGCGACGTAAGTGACGGCAGCTTCGATCAACATGAAACACGCAAACAACTAGCCTTGCAAAGACCACCTTCCGTGAATCTAACACTAGATGCAACAATGTTATAAACAAGACCTTGAAAAAAAAAGGTAAATATGTTTTTCATGATTGACATGGTCAATCAACGCCGCGGAAATGCTTGTGGGCAATTCTTTGAGAAAACTGAAGGTCGCTCATTCTTATTGGTCGTTGGAAACTTGAATTGAAACCTTGCACACATGCACTACATTTCTGTGACGAGAAGTGACCTTTTTTTGGGAACACACGAGTTTCTCCAACGGCACTAGGGAGATGGCTGGCACAACATGCGCGATCCGAATAGATAGTCTGCAAAGAGCCACAATGCTGACAACTTTACTTCATGTGACGTCAAGTCTACCGTTCAAACATGTCAGGTCGGAGTATTATGTAAGGAACCTCACAGATATAGGAACTTCTCCTTGTCCAAGATTCCAAGTCCGTGTCAAGCACTGACGCAAATGACAACCCATCACTTCACATAAGCAATGGATCCAAACCGAGAATGTTTGTTCAATTTACCCTCATTCAATCTGTGAAACATTCGTATACAAGGCACAATTATACTTTTTTCCATAAAACCCCTCATAACTGCCCAGCACATCTTGAGAACACACTTGTGAATGTGTAGTACTCCCTATGAAAACATAAATCAACATGAAACAGGTTTTCCCACCTCCATTGTTTGCCAACACTCCACCAGAAAGTAAGGGAATGGAGATACCCCCTAAGCAACATTGTGTGGGAAAGGGTGGGTTGCATAGAACGCATCTTGAAAGATGATGCTTGGAAAGGTGGAGAGACGGCTAAGAAACGCTTAGCAACGAAAGAGTCAGATGAGACAATGAGTGAGAGAGTGGGATATCCCCTCCACCCGTGGTCAGGCTAATGTACGTGCAAACTGCGCAAATGTTGGCCTCTGGAAAGTCAACGAAGATATCTACAAGCTACCAAAGAAGAACCGAACAGATCCCGGCAACAGTAAGGGTCACTCGGGTGGCCGAATGACAAATCGAAAGAAGCAGCGAAAGCAGAAAAATGAGCTCTACATACAAGCTAACAAGGAGCATAAGTGATGCTGCCGAAAAACGGCCCTCATGAATTGGCCACCGAGAATATATTTGTCTGCACATGGAAACGTGCAAGATGAGGGAGAGACCATCAAAGTAGTTTTCGACCACTGCACTCGGGCTGCATGTGAATGGCGTCAAGTCCATAGGTCACCAAGACTGATACAATAACACCCCCCCATGACCCGTAGACACCAGACGCCATAATTGCGCACGGGGTACAGACAAGTGACAACGAGCCACAAGCAGCAACAAGGAGCCACAACAGCGCGAGAACGGACAAAAAAAAGTTCAAACTGAGGTGACAGAACGGGATGAGACGGAGACACATCAGCCGGGATCGACACGGAGAGTGCGCAGACCAACAGCACGCACAGCCACCTTGAACTTCCCACTGCAGAATGCCTCGGTGAGAAAGTCAGCACGCTGTTAACGAGTGTCAACTCCAATCAGGCGCACATCACCACACACAATATGTTCATGGACAAGGTGATGTTCGATGTTGATGTGCTTTGTGCGAGTGTGGTGCATGCCATCGTGCTCAGCAATGAGGCGAGTGTTTTCATTATCGCAACAAAGAGTGATGCAGCGAATGGGCTGGTGCAGCTCCTACATGAGACGACACAGCCAAGCTCTCACATACACCCGCACCCAGAGCAACATACTCAGCCTTAGACAAGCTACGCGTCACACAACCTTGTTTTTTGCTCGTCCAGGAAACCATGGTGCCGTTGATGTGGAAGATGTAACCTGATCGAATGCGCGCGTCCAATCCTCGACCCAACTGATTTCTGTGTATCCATCAACGACCAAAATGGGATGTGCACAATAACACAAGCCGAGACGGGGTGTGGACACAACGTAACGGATGACATGCAACGCCTCAAGATGGAGGTGACGTGGGCACTAGGAGAACTGGGACAAGAATTTGAGTGCAAACGCAGCGTCAGCACATGTGGTAGTACCAAGAAACATCACAGACCTGATGACCTAGAGGTAGGCTGTCATGTCTACCTACTCCCCCAACTACACTGGATTTGCGGTCTTCAGAAGGTGCTTTCCAGTAGGCATCATAGGCGTAGATGCATAGGGGACAGCAGCCAGGATGTTGGCGAACCACTTCCTTATAGTATGGACGTACCCGGCCTGATGCACGGTGAGCGTGCGATGCTAATGGTTGCGCTCAATTTCCATGTCCAAGAAGATGCGAGGAGGGTGAAGATCCTTCATCTACGTAGACTGGAGGAGGTCCTTCATAGCCAGGACAGCCTGAGGATAGGTGAGGCGATGAAAAAGATCATCCACATAGACTAGGACGGCAACGAACGATGCCGCATGATCACTGATGATGAGAGCAGAGTCAACGGGACTGCGACGGTAGCCACCGCACTCGAGGGTGGTAGAAATCTCTAGGTTCCAGAAGTGTGGAGACTACTTTAATCCGTAGAATGCCTTGTGAACGCGCTAGACGTGGCCAGTATCATCGTCAAATCCAGGAGACTGAGCGAGGTAGATCTCCCCATTGAGAAACCTGTGAAAGAATGCGTTGTTGACGTCTGTTTTGTGCAATTTGCAGTCATGCAAGGCCATTTGGCTCAGTAGCACCTTGGCAGTGGTGTACTTCCCAACGTGAGAAAAAGGGGCATTGTAGTCGATGCAAGGCACTTTAGAAAAGTTCTTGGCAGTGAGGTGAGCCTTGTAGCGCTCAACCATGCCGTTGGGTTTGCGCTTGCGCTGGAACACCCAATGTGCGGAAATGGATTTTCGACCAGGTGGGAGGTCCATCAAGTCGTAAATGCCATGCTCTTTGATCTCATCAAGCTCCTCACGCATAGGCTCCTCCCAGAGATTCGCATGTGGGATGGAGCGGGCCTGGCGTACGGTGTCCGGATCATGCATGAGACTTGCATCGCCATAAGAGGTGAGTGCGGTGCCGACAGAGGTTGGAGACACGACAGGACTAGATCTAGCGTCGATGAAAGTATGGAATAACTGACAGTTGTTCCATGATCATCTGCGATCATGGAATAACTGACAGCCAAGTTGCGCTAGACGAGAATCGCTGCCAGACCAAGCGCATCCAGGCCTGTGGCAGGATTTGGCGGTTCTGTAGAAGGAGCCAAGGCCAGGCCTGGCGGACAAGCGGACATAGATGGACTGGCAAAGGGGAAATTGTGAGAGGAGGATTACAAGGGATGCAGGCGGCCACCTGGAATTCATCTGTATGGGGCAGGGAAGGATGGGAGAGGAAGGAACCAGCAAGGGATTAGGGTGAAGGAGAGAGGCGCTAGATGAAGCAGGCGAGGAAGCAGGTGAGGATGCATGAGAGGATACTGGAGATGAAGAAGAGAGAGCACCAGGTGATGTCATGGGCAGTGACGAGAGCACATATAGGGAGGAAGAGGTGGATTCGGATACAGGCAGGGAGGCAGGCAACAATGCAAGTGCCAATGATGCAGGCAATGCCACAGGGAGCAACACAGATGTGGGTGCCGAGACGGACGCCGGCGGGGGTGTGGGTGAGACGGGAGGCACATTTGAGTGCGGAGAGCCGTCCGAGTCCCAGCCTGCCCAAGAGCTGCCGTCAACATGTGAATCTAGGTCAAGAGAGGGAACGCAATGGACAGTGCCGTGACTAAGCTTGCTCTCAAAGAAGAGAGCTTCATGTGACTCAATGACACGACAACTCTCTGGATCTCAGAAACTCTACGCCCTGGATTGTGGAAAGACACTGATGAACGGGCACAGACGCCCGCACAGGAAACCATTCCCATTGTGTTGGTCCTCAGGGGACCAAACACCAGCAACGCACCCCCAAACCCGCGCAAGGTGCAAGTCGGCACGACGGTGGTACCAGCGTTTGTATGGAGTGACGTGATGTGGAAGGGGCCCATGAGGGACCCAATTCCAGACCCATGTATTTCATGTATTTCATGGCCTCATCAACGAAAGCTTCAGACAGGCCGGACTCAACCAGCATAGTGCAAACCCCATCCATGAGAGTGCAATTCCGGCGTTCAGAAACGCCATTTCACTGTGGGATATAGGGGGCAGACGACCCAAACCCCACACCGAACGACGTAAGAAATTTCTGGTTGGGTCCAATGAAATCATCCCCACGATCGAAAAAAAACACCTCCATCTTGCACTGGCAGGCACGCTCTTCTTGGACAAGCCAGGACTCGATCGTGGGACCGACATCACTCTTTAGATGGAGGAGAAGAATCCAATGGAAGTAAGAATAGTGGTCAGTCAGACAGAGGACATAAAGACCACCACCGAGGAGCTTGACTGGAAACGGTCCTCTGACATCAGCATGGACAAGAGAGAGAGGCTCGTGGGTACAAGACGTGGACACAGGGAAAGGGGAAAGATGCAATTTTCCTTGCACACAGTCCATGCAGTCAGCAGTGCAAGGAGCGGAGAATGTGTCAACATTCTCCGGGATGATGATGCAGCAAGTTGTAAACTGCAGCAGTGCTCACATGGCAAAGGTGACGACAAAGCAAGTGCGTATGCTCAGCAAAAAGCCTAGGGGTGACATGAGCGTGAGCAATGGTAGTGGCAGACATGCTAAGTGCAAACAGACGCATACGATACAGCTTGTCACAACAAAGGCCAAGGAGCACAAACGCCCAGAAGACTGCAACGAAACAGTTCAATGCCACGTGACGCAACAAAGTCCATATCCTGATCTTCAAGGGTAGTGATTGATAATGAGCACACTTCAAGTGCAAGAAAATACACCACATCACACAAGAAGATGTCACAAGAGGGACCAACAAACCGCACGACACCAACGCCTTGGATAGGCAACATCCACCACCTTTTTTTTCGCCCTTTGTGTCTGTCTCAAGCACCGAGACTTGCCAGATGGCTCGTGATCAACGAGCTCGTCGTACGACGGGCCCGTTGACTACAAGCCCGTTGCCCACGATGTGACAAGTGGGTGAGGAGCAGCAAGAAGTTGCAATGCAACTTCCTAGAGGATGCACATTGCTGCTGCTTGCTTCCACGAGTGACCCGCGTGCTGCAATAGCAGCTGCTGCGGCAAGCAGCGGATGCCGGAGCATGCTGCAGTGTAGCAGCAGCAGCATTCTGACATGGCGTGACGGCGCGTGGCATGTAGCTACGCGCAGCTGCAAGGCGGATGCTATTGCTGCGGATGCTCGTTGCTGACTACTGGATGCTGGTGCTACTTTCTGGTGCTTGCTGCTGTTGTGTGCTACAATGCACGCTCTGCTGAGATAACCAGGAGCTACTGCTAGAGTTGTTCCTATTGCAGTTGTGAGCTGCAAGCATTGCTGC
The DNA here is from genome assembly GCA_023375785.1 of Penium margaritaceum. Taxonomy (NCBI): domain Eukaryota; kingdom Viridiplantae; phylum Streptophyta; class Zygnematophyceae; order Desmidiales; family Peniaceae; genus Penium; species Penium margaritaceum. The sequence goes on along the minus strand of SZWC01005812.1, from coordinate 52,737 downwards.
TGCAAGCTGCGGCTGCCACTGCTGTTACTGCTCCTGCTACTGCTCCTGCTGGTGCTATTGTTGCTGCTACGCCGGTGCCAGCTACAGATGCGACTGCTGCTGCTCCTTGTAGCCACGATTGCTGATGTTGTTGCACCTTCAGCTGAAGGCAGTTGCAAGAGATGGTGCTGCTCTGAGATCTGGAGATATACAGCTGTTGCTACTGCGGCAACCACCACCACGGCGGCGGAATGCGGCCGCTGCTGCTGCTACCACAGGGCAGCTACTACCACAGGATCTGCTGCGGTTGCAGCAGCTGCTGCTACTGTGGCTACTATGGCTGCTCAGAATGCCACCACCTAGTTACGTTGCCACAAAGATGGCAGACGCAACGAAGGAAGCTGCCGAGACATTTTGGCAGCGTTCCGCCTCCTGCTCTTCCGGAAAACTTTGTGTCCTGAACCCTCAGTTCAGGGCCGTCGCGTTGCCAGGATCTATGCGCCCCACCCAGCCCAGCCCAGCCCAGCCAAGGAGTCTCTGCTTGAGCTGCTGATACTACATGGTGTAATGCAACACTGTGGTCTCTCTGTTGCTCTGATACCATGAGGGAATGGAGATACTCCCTAAGAAACATCCTGTGTGAAAGAGCACGTTGCATATAACACATTGTGACACGGTGCTTGGAAAGGTGGAAAGACGGCTAAAAAATACTTAGAAACGTAAAAGTTGGATGAAACAATGAGTGAGAGGGAGGGATATCCCCTCCATCCGCGGTCAGGCTAGCGTACGTGCAAACTGCACAACGGGTGGCATATGAAAATTCCAAAAGAATCCCGGACAGATCCCAGCAACAGTACGGGTCACTCGGGTGGCCAAATGACAAACCAAAAGAAGCAGCGGAAGTAGAAAAACATAACCAAGCTCACAAGGAGCAGAAGTGATGTTGCCGAAAACTTGCCCTCGTGGACTGGCCACTGAGAAAGTTTTTGTGTGCACATAGGGATGTGCAAGATGAGGGAGAGACCATCACAATAGCTATCAACTACCGAAGTTTGCTTACATTTGAATGGCGTCAAGTCCAAAGGTCACCAAGACTGACACAACAACAGAAAGTGCAAAGTACAGTTTTTGGATTACATAAAAAGATGTCTCATGCTTTTGTGTTTGACGAGGAAAAACGTGAGGTCATTTTGATGTTATGATTTTTTTTGGATCATGGAAGGCTTTTATTGGAATTGATTTTGATGTTAGCATGACATGCACTTCTCAGGAAGCGAAGTTCCCCTTTTTCAACCAGTTTGGACAAGCGAAAGGAATCTTCTTTGTTGTTTTCTCTTCCTTGTCGAAAACTCCAATGCCACTCATTTTTTGTAGGCAAGAAGAATACGGTATCTGTGGATCGGTCACTTTTCTGGCGTCCTTCTTAAAAAATACAGGTCTAACATGTGAGGCCATGCACACACAAGGTGCACATGAGGGAAAAACGCAATGTAACAGTTGTGCTTCCATCTCCTACACACAAATTGTTGTCGGAAGCTGTCAAATGACATCCAAAGCTTGCTGGAGGGATGTTTTCTCTGTGTCACTCTGGAAAAAAATCCTCTCCGGAGGCCCAAATATGTTTTTACCTTGCCCCTCATCCTACGTGCCAAACGAGGGGGATAACATACCAAGATCATGAGTTCACACTATTTTTCTCTTATGAAACTTAAGCTTTGCACTCAATGAAATATAGTTTCTTATTTGATGCGCTAGCACAGAGTTTTCATGCCATTGATATGCAAGATGATTTTCCGCTAGCATTCTCTCTCTCTCTCTCTCTCTCTCTCTCTCTCTCTCCCCCCC
>SZWC01005812.1:24841-41066 GCA_023375785.1 Penium margaritaceum | reverse complement strand
GTGTGTGTGTGTGTGTGTGTGTGTGTGTGTATGTGTGTGTGTGTGTGTGTGTGTGTGTGTGTGTGTGTGTGTGTGTGTGTGTGTGTGTGTGTGTGTGTGTGTGTGTGTGTGTGTGTGTGTGTGTGTGTGTGTGTGTGTGTGTGCACGCGCGCGCTCCATAATGCTGATACTTGTCATCAGAGTACATTTTTTTCTAGATTCAAATTCCTCAAGTATCCCATTTCTCATATTTTCTTCTGCTCTGCAACATCTACCTATGGACCACCTACATTCCACCTGGCGCAGCACTTGGTACCAGAGCACAACGGCACTGGAGGGACAACCAATAAGCTCAATCATACACAGTAAGAAAACACAATTTTTCCAAGCATCTGTGCCATATAGAAGATCGCAGACCTTGTGACGGCAAAAGTAGAAGGAGCAAGTGCACACAGCGACGAGTATTGAGTAATTCACAATAATCTCCAGACCATCCACGCAGCAGCAGTATAAATTTTACAGTGGATGGTAAAGCTACGAAAACTCCTATTGCCAAAATCGCGATCAATCCCTTGGGCTCGGTGATCCCTTTTCCTATGCCATTGTCCATGCGGGCCAAACCTGGGACAATAAGAGGAGGCACCAGCCCACAATTCTGCATCAATAACAATTTGTACCAGAACTTATTAGGAGTCAAAAATCTCCAACCATGTGCTCCAACCACTGACTGTGGTACTGAAGAGCAACGGAATACGTGTGGAAAGGAAGATGTGCTTACCAAGAGAATAATCAGCTTTTGAGTGAACCCAAAATCCGGCCGACACTTCCTAAGCCATTCCATCCTAGAAAACTCCAAGAATGGAAGGTTTGGATGTGGATGATGAGTTTAGAGGAGAACTTCACCACTCCTCTGGTAAAAAAAAATTGAAAAGAATTGACCTTTTAGTCTCGCTTTCACAAGACACACCATTAAGTTGGTGGTCTGATCTAATTGCAATGGAGTCCATTCAATGACTCACGCAACATAAAAGAACGTTGGACTCCATTCAATGACTCGCGCATGATCTCAGTAAATGACCACATCATCATCATCATTGACTATAACCCTCGGGTTTAGGAATCTATTGTGTGGAATTCCCAAGGCCACAATTCTTACCGTGGCGGAGAGAATTCCCAGTCAACGGAGACCTTCAGCCTAATGGAAACCGCCATCATTATCCAACAAGACCAATGACTGTGTTTGACTTGTGGGAAGGCGAGTCACATTTCAAGCAACTGTTGGATATGGAATAGACGGGTCCAAAATGAGAGGGGGTTGTAAAGAAATTCAAGGATTCAATAAGAAACAGAGGAAAAGAGTAGAAGTTGGAGCTCCTGTTTGGTCAAAAAGCTTTGCACCAAACACTTGTCCAGTTGAATATATCTCTACACCGTAGATGGGGGTTTTTCATATTGCAAAGATTGACGAAATGCACGAAGACAATCAACCAGGAATTTTACCAAAGATGCAATGACATCTGCCCTTGATCAAGCAACCATGATACAGTGATGGTTATGGGAAGCAGCAGGGAATGAAGTAGTAGATGCAGTTGTAGTAGCCGCAACCCAACACACAAAACTGAGATCACTCAATGTGGCCAGGCGGTCATTGCAATGCGGAGCTCAAGCTCGACCACTTGGAACCAGAGGAAGGGGGGGTACTAGCCTTATCAAAAGTGACAAGTCAACAGCGTATTAAGCATGGATACCTGGTAATTTTGCAGCCATTCCGAAGGAGTTTGCACCTATTATTGAGGAGTTTGAAGGGTTTTTCCTGAAGAACTGCCTTGACATCTATCTCCATTGTGCAGCGCTGTTGATAACATACACCTGACGCTGGGCAGCAGACCAATGATCAAGGGAACCTATCAGATGAGTGACCATGAAATAACCAAGCTGAAATTCAGCTGGTCGAGATGCTCTGTCGGGGGCCTATGATGCCATTGACATCATCAACCCAACTCTACTTTTTTTCAAAAAGAAGAGCGGTGAAATTCCAATGTGCATGAACTACAGGATGTTGAACTCCATTACTGTCAAGAATTGCTACCCTCTTTCGCTAGCAAGACAACTCTTTGACCAACTCCAAGGAGCAATAATTTTCACCAAACCTACCTACTTAGTGACTATCATCAGATTCACATATCTAATGAAGAAATCAATAAGACAATGCTCCAAAAACTCTATGGGTACTTCTAGTTCATGGCAATGGCATTGAAACTCAAATTTTTCATAGTAAAATACATGGCAGCAATGAATAACATTTTTTGGATGTAACCCAATGAATCTGACCTGTTAATCTCCATGACATCCTTGTGTGTATGTTAATCATGGATATATCCACTGTGTTCCTTGGGCATGCAGACAGTGGATGTCTCCATAAGTCCTTGGAGCTTTACAAAGAGTTTCATTTTGTAGGAAAACTGCAGAAGTACGACATCGGACATGGTTTGGTTGAGTTTCTAGACCACATCATTGACTAATGGAGGCAGTCGCTAATTAGCTGACGTCCATCGATTTTTGGGATGTGTAAATTTTTATAAGATTCTGTAACTATTTCCATCCATTTGTAGTTGAGGTGTCAATCTTGACCGGTATCGTTGGGTGGTGACCACTATCCTTTGTCGAACTAAACCTTGGTTTTGTCATACCTGCCAAACTCCTTGTATCCCGTCCTGAATATCCTCATGAGGATATTCATGAGGATCTTTGGGATGTAAAAATTTATAGTATTATGCAACTAATTCCATCAAATTGTACATGATTGTGCAAGAGTTCCAACACCCCTCTCCGATCTCACTCGTAAAACCAGTGAGTGGAGTTTGGGAGATAGCAAACAAAGAGAGTTTCAGTCTTTGAGACATGCTCTGAACTCGGCTTCAATGCACAATTAGCCGATCCAAATGTAGATGGCCACCAAAAAATCTGACTAAGAAATCAAAGCCATTTTCCTCCAAAACAACAGTGATGGAGAGAAGCCGTTTGTTTGAATGTCTTAAGTTGCTCGAACCAGAGGCAACTTTATGCGGTGACAGACAGGACAGTCATGCACACATTCAAAACATCACGGTATCATGTAAAATGGTGTTGATGTTTCATCCACACCCATCATCACACACTGAAACACCTCAGGATGCAGCCAAGTCTGAGTCATAGAAAAATCAAGTGATGGTGTTCCTCAGGTGTAACTTCACAACGGCCTAGGGAAAAAAAAACCCGGCCGATTTTGTAAGTCGACGACCAGATCTGAAGGCCAGTATCAGGTTGCCATCCATTGCACAAGACTCGTGCCTCGTGAGGATATTCATGATGGGATGCAAGCAGTTTGGCGAGTATGACAAGTTTTACTCTTGGTTCGACAAATCATACTGGTGACCACCCAACAATGAGAAAACATGAGGTTTCATGACACCGGTCAAGGTTGACACTTAAAGGAGGACACGGTTATGAAAAAACAGTTGAAGTAGTACTTGTGATACAATATTTTAACCAAATTGACAAACTAGTACAAAACGTGTGACACATTTCAACGTCATAAATTTAGACAAACCAAATCTCTGGGTTGTTTCCAATCACTACTGGTGCTCAAAGAATCATCTTCGGACATCTCCATGGACTTTGTTACACGTTTTCCAGGTACACCAAAGAGGTTTGACGTTATCATTGTGGTGGTCAACCCGTTCTTTTAGTTGTTGCATGTCATCCTGACCACAACAACAGTCACCCCCAAGGAAACATCATTGTACTTCCTCAACAAAGTCTTCCAACTACATGGTTTCCCCTCCTCATTCATAAGCAACTGAGATTTAAGGTTCACCAGTAAACTCTTGTGGGAGCTGATGACTCACTTCAATACTCGGATCCAGCAATTGACAACTTCCCATCTCAAGAGTGACAGGGAGGTTGAGAGAACCAAAAAGATGCTCAAGAAACTCCTATGAATGCTTTGTAAACAACATTGCACTGATTGGATTGTAAAACTGCCAACCATTTAGCTTGTATTCAGTGCCACAACCTCTGTAGCAAAGGATAAGATTCCCTACAAGGTGGTTTACAAAAAAAACTACAGCTACTTTGGCAAGTTTGCAAGGTTTACAACAGGCCACCGATTGAAATCAAGCAGTGTGGCTTCCAAAAACTTTGGATGAGGCTCACCTGACGCTCGCAAGGACTCAAGTGGAGATCAAGCAATTGGCCGGCAAGCATTGGACGGACACCAAGTTCCACGTTAAAAATCATGTTCTTTGGAGCTCAACGAATATCCAGCAACAAGAAGAGGACTGCACAAAGTACAAACCTAGTGGTTGGAGCCGTTTGTGATTAAGTAAATATGAACACAGGTCGTCTTTACTCCTTGCCCACCCCAAAAAACATGACTATCCACCTGGTGTTCCAAATCAACCAACTCAAGCACTACCGGGATCCAAGTGAGCACTTGCTTGGCAAAGGCGTGCGTCCTCCACCGCCTATAGAATTGGAACATGGTTACAGATTACAACGTTAGAAGCATTCTTGGACCCCGACAACATGGGAAATGGTTTTTTTGTCAAGCGACAAATCTACAATGCATTGCACAACATATGGGAGCCCTACAATAGCCTACGGGGAATTGTGGGGGGAAGAAGTTATGCCAGCATCGATTTAGATCAATGGTCTTGATATTTGTTTTTTCAAATCAGCAATTGAGGGAACATTCATAGTTGAGCATGATTTTTAAGATATGAGTACTTTAGTTAGCACTCTCCGATTCATAAAAAATCCATGGTTTTCAATTTTTACAGAGAGATGTCTTGAAAACCTTTGACAAGGGGTGGTTAAGGTTACGTTAGTCTGGCACGGCTTGCCTGAGTAGGCAAGCCATGTTAAACTGATAGGTATGATGCAGCAGGAGATTTTCCGTACCATGTGATTATGGCCATATCAGACGTGAATATCACATCCAGTTTTTCCCACATTATTTTCCTGATTTGACAGAAAAGAAAAAAAAGTATACCCCGGTCATGAATGTAATCATTTAGGATATTGCAACAAGAAAGCATTAAGAAAGAGTGACCAATCTTTTCATTAGAAAAATCAATATCATGTAATTCGCAACGCTTTGAGACAACATGGCTGAAGGGGATTTAAGTGCTTCATGCCAGACATGTATGAGTCCCTTTTATTCGTGTGTCGATGTACTTTATCCTCACTTTCATGCCGCATTACACGTCGAACTTCCAATCCACGCCGTTTGGTTACGGGTATCTTGACTAACCTCCTCGACCTCCGGCATCCCATTGCAAAAGAATCTGTAAGGTTTGATTAACTTCCACAAGTTTTAAAAAAAAACTATCATTAGCTGTATCAACCTTTAGATACTAGTTTTCAACCTTCCCCGTGACACTAGAATTTTGTGAAGAAGCACCTCGGTGTCATTGAAATACCCCAGCTTTTTTAAGTAGCCTCTCATGATGCAGAGTTGTACGTGTCATTTAACTTGAGCGTCCTAGATCCCAAGTCATCTGTCTTTTTTTGGCTCTTGTGCATATGCTCCTGACACTTTTGACACTTTTCATTCCAGTACAAATACAAATGTTCATGAGTTCCGCAAGTGTCCATGCTCCCAAATTGTCTGGAGCAGTTCTTGGAACAAGTTAACCTATCCTCCCACCGTCCAGCAAATATGATTTCAAGGCCGTAGTCACGCTTGACGTGCACCTCATCCACGAGTGTCGAAAACCCATCAATAGAAGTGGCTTGTGATATCTGTAAGGGAGGTTTGTGTAGGATTTCTAAGGATTTTGAGACCCCCCATACATTGAAAGGGGACCTACCGGACCCCACTACTGTGGTGCCGGCAGGTGTCCACACAAAATTGTAACCCAAAGAACTTACTAGCTCTTACCCTGCGATATCCCTTTCAATGCTGTGGGTCTCCGGCACCTGGTCAGTCCTCCTCCCTGTCCACAGCCCACGCTTTCCAATCCTAGCCTCCGCCGGGTGTCCACTCTCAACTTTGCCCTCCCCGTCCAACATGACCCTCGACTGGTCTCCCTATCAGGCAGACTCTCCCTCCTTGCCCTTCTGCCACCCTAGCCTCTCTCGCTCCCACCGAGCCTGCTGGACTCGCAACCGGCAAGATCAACGGTCCTCTCTCTGTGCCGCTCATCACTCTTGCGTCCGATGCCGCTCCAACTGCCATCCATCTACCCCAAGAATCTGCTCTGGATCTGCAATCATCTTCCTTGTACCCATCCCTCTTCCAACCACTCCTCGCGCCCAGGTGTGTCGTCCCTCTGGTGTCTCCTCTCTATGTGTGCCTCCTCTCTATATGATCCTCCCCACACTGTGTCTCCACCAACCCTTCCGTCCCGTGCTCTGGTCCCAACGCTAGGCTCCCTGTAACATCATTTTCGTGTACCATCTGTGGTGATAACCCCCAAAGGCCACTCATCGACCTCTTACTCTTTCCGACAAACCCGCATCCCATCTAAGGACACCATGATGGGAGGCCCCATCACAGTGAACCCCCGCTGGTCCCCCTGCCCTAAGCTCTCCTGGTGTTGCTGCCTGTGGTCCTGTCCTCGTCTAATCCCTCCCCCTTGCCTCTAGTCACCAACCAAGATGGCATCTGGCTTTGTCGTAACGTGCTCCGTTGCACTCTCCTTCCCATCCTATCGTAATCCGTCCTCTTCCTGGCCCTCCTTTGACTATCGCTAATCCATTCCACCCATCCTCCCTTGGGCGCCTCCCTACCGGTACGTCCTCATGGAAAGGGGTGCGGATACCTAATTTTCACCCTCATCCTGGTGTATGTAGCCGGAGGGAGACCCCGACATGGCCCTACAGATGGACCCCGCAGCTACTCCCCTCCCCCGTTGCATTCTCCCTACGTTACTCCTCGACCCAGTCACATCCTCCTCTCCCTCCTCTGCCTCTTCTTGTATGTTCTCGTGGACATGCTCCCTCCTATCCTCTCCATCCCTCCTGTCATCTCCTCTATCTACTCCCCCTCATGTGCCCTCCTCGGTTGAACTAGACCAGTTTGTGTCACCTCCAACCTGGACGGTTGGAGGTGTCTCTCCCCCTATGAATCTCCTCTAACTCGTGAGCCGCTACCTCCCTCCACCGCGTCTCCTCCTCTCCCCAGTGAACATCCTCCTCATGTCTCCATTGCCATCCTCCAAGTGCCACTCTGATCCTCTCCTTCTACACCCTTCGCTCTCATTGTCTCCTGTCGTAGTCTATCTCACACTTGTTCCGAGAGAAGATGTTGTCACCTGCGACCTATACGAGTCCTCCGTCTCCGCCTCTGGAGCTCTCCTAGAGTGCTACCTCTCCTAGCTTACCACTCTTCCCATATCCATTCCAGGCCTATGACGGCCTCACTGAGCATAGGAGGAATGCATGAGCCAGTCAAAGGTACTATAGCACCAATCCCCTCAGCAACCTTGTCCCTCCCCGTGTGACCCTACGCATGTGCCTCTCCTCCTATAGCTGAGAAGGCGATCTGTCTTTGTACGAGCTCACCCTCCTCCTTCCTCCCTCCTGCCTCCACATCTTCCTCATTTTTTGCCTACTCTCTCTCCTATTCATGTTCCGTGTGCTCCCCTCTTTCCTCCATCTACGTATCTCTATCTTCCACCCAACTCACCAACTGCTTCTCTCTCTCCCGTCATCATCCCATGAGCCACCAACATCTCCACAACCCCCTCCCCAATCCTCCTAGCTGCTGGTCCACCACACTCATCATCATTGCACATACCAACGTACATCTCCTAGCCACCTCCTGAGGTGCCAACTCATCCGTCTGTTGCTTACGCTCTCTCTTCACGGCCTGTTCTGTGACTGCTGCCTGTATCTCCCGCGTCTGCCTCGTACAACTGCCAAACTTGGTAATCCATCATGGATTGCACCACCTAGACCTCTCCCATCGTATGTCGCAAAGTGCTGGTCTGGCTCTCGAGTTCTTAGATATGGCTCCCCACGACTCCGTCATATTGGAGGAACAATCTACGGATCCTTTCTCTTGTCTCGCTTTGTATCACCCCACACTCAGCCGCTACCTCCTCTTGAAGTTTCCGAAACAGATCCCCCCATGTAAGTTGGCCCCACACCATGCTTCTCATGTGCAGTACGTTCTTCCTCGGTATCAACCTCCTCCGTCTTTTGCTCCCCCTCCATCCCCTGGCCTCCAACACTCAGGATTTCTCTAATCACACCAATCTCCCCTCCCTCTCCTAGATTCCCGTCATCCCCCACCTCTTTTCTTCCTGTATGATCCATTGATCTTGCCTCCACCTTCTTGATTGTCTCTCCTGTCCCTTTTGCACAACCTGTAGTACGAGCTTTCTTGCCCTCGCTCTTCTGCACTCTCTCCACCATCCCACTCCTGAACCGTTCTTGTGAGGGATGGTAGTATTCTGTTCCACTCTCCTCTCTCCTTTTCTAGCTTGCGGTGTCCTCCACCCCTCCCTCCTCTCCTCCCTGCCTCTCATGTGTTACATTGTCTTGGTCGACCTCCATGCTTGTCGAGCTGTCTAATGTTCCCTCCACACTCCCCTGCTTCAGCCCATGATTCTCTTCTATGTTCTTTCTTCATCCCTGTTTTCACGCCGTGTTAACCGCCCACTCACCGCCTTACCCTCTCTTGCTCCTTTTTCCTGGATCACCGCCTGCTACTTTCGCAAGCTGCTGGCGGTGGTAGTTTGGGTTGTTGTAATCCCTTGAACTTGACAGTAAATTCCTCTGGCAGGTTTGTGGGTGCTTGAAGGAGGGTTGTTGGTGTCAATACATAGATATTTTCATAAGCCACATACTTTTTTCTTTCATTTAATATCTGAAATCCGGAGGTGTTATAAGTGGTGTTTTTGGGATCAGGATTTGGGAGACTTGTGGCGCGGGTATTCAAGAAAATCCTCTGCCGGATTCTTAGTTGATCCGGATGGCTACGGCGGGTTTGGGTATCACAGGAAAACCCCTCCTGGAGTCCAGCTCGAATCCCCTATAACAGAGGGGGTCGAGTGGGGCTTTTGCTCCCCCTCGTGATGAGGCTTAAATCCTCATCGCGTGTTCGCGAGCGGGGCTCCATCCCCCTCTTCCAGTACTATCCAACGGGCCCATCCGCGCCTCAAACAATTGACCCTGTCGACAGACTGGGTACGTACATCATTGGCCAGAAGAATCACTGATATCAGCAATGTACCAAGGTTTTTTGCTCTTTTCTTCCTCTGCTTGCCACTTGGCACAGCGGCAATGGGTCCGCCGTGTAGCCCTTGCCAACGGCTACCCATGGGTACCTCCCACACTCAAAATTAATCAATATGCTGCAAGAACGGGGTTAGTGACATGGATGGGTTTTGCACATGGCGATTGCAACCGCTAAGGCACGGCACGTGGTGAAACCGGGTTCACCGGGACTGCAGAGGCATGCTAATGTGGAAGGCACTCTCTGACATGGCCTGAGGACCTGGGCTATCTGGGATCACCTCCTTTGGAAGCTCCTTGAGAGCCCCCTGCGATGTCGCTGCCTGCTAGTCCATTCCATACAAACATATACATATACATATACATATACATATACATACATATACATATATGTTTATTTATATATACATATACATGTATATATATGTACATATACACACACTTGGTAACTAATCAGTCCTATACATATAAGCATAGATATATATACAGGTATAGATATAGATACAGGTATAGATGTATCTATAGACATAGGTATAGATTTAGATATAGGTATATACATTTGGTCACAGAACATGAAATAATCCTTAGTCACTAGCTCACAACCACTGCACTATACAGCCTTGGTGTTGGTGTCATGCATCCCGGTACTGCCATAGGATACTCACTCATCTCTAAGGTGTTTCAGAAGGTTGATGATACCTCTGTGGCTGGCTATGTTGTTGTGTGCTTTGCTTCCAGTGGAATTTCTCCCTTGGGTCCTGAACCCACCACCGTTAGAGAGTCGCGCAATGCCGTAGACTCATTCTTTTAGGAGGCTTCTATGAAGGAAAAGCTGAGTAGCTTGCAAGACCATGGTGTGTACAGCTTAGCTGATTACCGCCAGGCTGCAAGGTCGGTGGGACTTTCGACATAAGCCCAAGCCTGGTGGTAGTGCTGACATATACAAAGCATGGCTAACTTCCAAGGGCTTCTCATGAGTCCCTGGCATTGACTCCGATGAGACTTTCGCGCCTGTGTGTGGCTACACCATTGCTCGTGCTTTTCTAAGTCTAATGGCACACCATGACAGGGAACTTAAGCAGATGGAACTTAACAATGCCTTCCTGCATGGAACAATGGATGAAGAGATCTACATGGTGTAACCACCGGGTTTTACCGATGATACCAACAAGGTCTGGTACTTATGCAAGGCCTTCTATGGTCTTGCACAGTCTCCTTGTTGCTGGAACATGGGGATCATTGCCACGCTTGAAAGAATGGGTTATTGACGGAGCACTGCATTGTTGATCCTGCATTTTTCCTTGGTCCGTCGTCCTCTTCATTGGTTCTTTCCTTGTCTATGTTAATGACTTGCCCATTGATTCCCCGATTCACTCTCTTGTGCAGTCGGTGAATTCCTGTCTGCATTCTGTCTATAAGATGAACGATCTTGGTCTTCCTCGAGTTTTTCCAGTGTATGGAACTTGAGTGTGACCAAGCCAGTCTATGATTGCATGTGCACGAGGCTACCTACATTTGCATCCTTGGTGAGCGCTTCGCTCCTCTCCTTGCAGCGACACCATCGGCTATTGTACTGATTATTAAATCTGATTTTTTACGTTTTAGTGTTTTTGTGATTGTTGAATTCATTCCAAACAATTGTTTTGGTGATTTTTTTATGTTTGTCAAAACTTAAATGCCGATCATTGAAATTCGGCGATCGGTTGTGCTCACCTCCGCATACGGCACTTCCTGACTAAACTTTGATCTTCAAACTCCATGCGCACCCTTTCAGTGCGGCAAGGTTGTCCACGTCTGAGTGACACAACAGACCCTCCCCTTGGTTTCGGCCGAACCTGACTGGCACGGGTGATCCGGTGGTTTGGATCATCCATGTCAGTGATGTTCAGATGCTGTTGGCTGAGCTTCAGCACATGCAATGCCTTTTTTGTGCAAAAATGCATGTGTCAAATATGGGGCAGTTCGACGTCAGGGCCCTGTTTTGTCATGCGTCTCTATAAAGCGGCCCGTTTTGATCCTTCGTCCACCTCAGGGCATCGACGGCCAAACTCATGAACCGTGAAGCCCAGCTAGTCGATTTCAGTGACAACGGGACCCTTTGCCTGCATCCTGCTTGTCAGAATCACGATGCAGCCAGGTCGAAGGTTGACACACTCTCTTGACCAACTAAAACGAATTCCGAAAGTCACCACCAAAGATCATAGCTCACTAAACCTCATTGAAGAAATTTCAAGGACCTTACCTGAGGGTACTATAAGTCAAAACCAGATTGCATTAAACAGAAGACTGGACTTTGGCGCGGACTCTCATTCGCTGTTATGACTTCGGCATGGACTCTCATTCGCACCCGGAGTAATCATTGAAATTGTTTGTAATCGTTGCCGAGGACATCTTGTTGAGTACAGTCAAACGATTCCTTTGAATTCGCAAGTGTATTCTGTCGAACATTGCATCTTTCCACTCCTGGTAGGTTTCTTTACTTCACTCGCACTGCGGTTTCCTTGAATGCAGAACGCGCTTTGAAATGTGTATCTCTACGATTGAAAAAACACGTTAGAGTATCAAACTGCATGGTCCCTCAGGGTTTGAGCTGAGTATCTTCATCGACCTCTTCTGCACGACGACAGAACATACCGCTCTAGTAACCATAACCACTGTCCTACTCCATCGAATGACATGAAATCATCGACCGGCAATAGAACCGGCTATTTCGACTTGAGAGCATTGTCGGCGGGCTTTCCCGTTGATGGCTGCCAGCATGTGGGTTCTGACGCTGATGGATTTGGCAATGCAGGTCCTTGAGTCAGGTCAACAGGGAAACAAGGGCCCGCGGGTCTATTTATCCTCGGATTTTTATCCGCGTACCCCGTGGGAATGCGGAGGACAACAAAAATGACAAGATGATGAAACCCTTGGTCCCAACCCCCATTCGAACAATGCTTTCTCATGAATCAATGTCTTTTGAAATTTTAAAAAATGTAGAGCTAATTTGGTGATTGAAATCAAATTTTTGAAAAGATAAAACTTTTCAAAACCGAAGACTCAAAAAACAATTCATATTGAATCTAATAATCAGTAGGGCAGTATCCCAATAACCCCAGCTGGATAGAGGCTCCTCAAAGCCACCGATTTGACTCGTTTGTCGAGGTGAAAGTCCATGTCACCGCCTACCTTTTAGTCATCCAGTCCTTGATGTATCTTGCCACCACTACACGAGCAGATGTTGCCTTTGCAGCCAACTATCTGGCATAGCTCCCTTAGTGTCCACAGCAGCATCGTCTTGAGGCTGCTATGCATGTTGTTGAATACGCTCTCTCAAAAGCATGCATTGGGCTGCCCTATGGAACACAGCCTTATGTAATTGTTGATGGCTACATGGATAGCCATTGGGCATATGACACTGATGCACGCAGTGGGTCAGGCTTTGTGTTTCTTGTTGGAGGGACAGCTGTGCCATGGAAGAGTTGCAAACATGGATGTGTTGCTCGCAGCTTGAGTGGAGCCGAGTATGTTGCACTTGGCTCAGGTACGTGCGAGAGTATCTTGTTGTGTTGCCTCTAATGTGTTCCCATCAGTTGTACCACTCTCTGCTGTAACAACAACTTTACCAAGGCCATTGCTGAAAATCACGGCATGCATCACTCTTGCACCGAGCACATTGATATTGAGCATCACTTTGTTCGTGAGTGTATTGCTGCTGGTGTTGTTTAGGTTGTCTACGTGGACACATGGTCACAGCTCGTTGACTTCTTGACGAATGTACTCAGCTCTAGTTCATTCAAGTTTGCAGCGCGTGCTGTTGGTCTGACACGTGCACCCTCTTCATCCGATTGAGTCTGACACACGGTCACAGCTGGAAACTATCCTGGAGCGGCTTCATGCGGATACATCGTGGTCAGAGTAGGCATGGCCCCACACTCGTTGCTTTGCACTACTGCCCCCTCTAGCTACTCTGAGACTTGTGAGAGGAAAACAGAGCGCTGAGGAGTTAGCGCCAGAAAGGCAGAAGAAACTGAGAATGAATGGATTAGCAACTGAGAATAAAAGCAACTGAGAGACCCCTCATAGAAGTAAGCCTAGCTCAGCACTGTAGAGCTTGCTATTCAGGTTTCCATCCAATCAAAAAATTCTCTATTAACCTGGCAAGCTGAGTTTTCTCGGTGAGCCCTGCCAGGCAACCGACAGCCCCAAACCCGGGCGTTGTCCATTTTTTCCTGAAAACCAAACCATACATAAATACCCACATTGCAAACACAGTCGTGTGGTCAGAATCATCCAGGAAAATAGCAGCAAGGAGTTATGACTGCCCAAACCCAGGCAACGTCTACGCTAAAATGACCCCGGCCACAACGATGCCAAAATAACCTCAAACTTTGACCCTAAGTAGAACATGACGTTGCAAGTACAACCGTGCAGTCCGATCTGGCACAAGACGCGTGGAGGAAGTGTCTGCGGATGCAGTGACCGCCAGCGTGACTGCTGAGGAGGAGGCCCGTTGATGAAGCTCAGCACGTCATGCGTCTGAGAGAAGAGGCTCCAGTAAGATGCGTGCGGACCTCAGCGTGGGTTGGCTCTACCGGATGATGCTCCAGCAGCGCCCTGCCTTGCCGTCAATCATCTATACGTCGATGTCCACAAGCTGCAAGGACAAAACAGAGCACAATGAGAGATGCGCGAAAACCAACATTCTCCCATGACTCCCAGGTGCAGTGCACATGGGCGGGCAGCGAGCACATCCACCAAACAGGCAAGACTCCCCCAGGACAAAACAATACGCAAGCAGGGACAGAGAAGGCAGCTCACCGATGCACACCAACTGCACTCATAGCCTTCTTGAATGAGTCACGCTTCAGTACCTTGGTCAAGCAGTCAGGCAACTACTGTGCTATCTCAACCCACAAGATGCTAACATTGCCATCGTGCAACAACAAACATACATAGCGATACTCAACATTGATGTGCTTTTTGTGTGTGTAAAGATTCACGCCGTCATTGTCCGCGATGGGCATGGCACACTCATTGTCACAGTTCAACGTGATGGGCACAGCAAAATGAAGCAGCTCAAACAACAGATGAAACATCCACACGCTCTCACACGCGCCAGAATCAAGGGCCACATACTCAGCCTCAGCAGTGTTACGTGCAATGCAGCCCTGCTTGCCATTGCAATGCAGCCGTGCAGCCAACAAGAAAAATCCAGTCAATGTGGCTCTTTCTGTCTGGGCTACCAGTCCAGTCACTCTCGTTGGATTCCACTACAATGGACGGGTGTCGCCGGTACATGAGGCCTCGTCATGGATTCGAGACGACATATCATGGTACGCGGATCTCGGCCTCAAAATGGAGGTGATGTGACTCCTAGGACAACTGCGCCAGGAGGTTGATGGCGAACGCAACTTCTGGCTGTCTCATCATTGTCAGGAACATCAGTGACCCAATGGCCTGCAGATACGTGGTCACGTCAACTGGCTCTCCCACAACAGATGGGTTGGGGCTCTTTAGTTTTTCCTGGCCATTGGACGACATGGGTGAGGATACGCTCAACACGGGAGGAAAAACCTCGGCAAAGCGGGTAGACAGGGTCTCAACGTAGGTGGCCTGGTGGGTGTGCAGGACATCCTAGGAGTAGTCATGCTCCAAATCCATACCCAGGAACACTCGGGCAAGCCCGAGGTCCTTCATCTGGTAGGCGGCGTGCAACAGGTCCTTGATGCGCTAGATGGCAGCTCCGACTGATGACCCAATGAGGAAGTCGTCGATGTACACTAGGACAACGACAAAGGGTTGGCCTTTCGGGCTGACAAGCAATGCGAGGTCTGCTGTGCTATGAAGGAGGCCGCCATAAAGAAGCGAGCGACTAATCGCTATAGTTCCAGCAGCGAGGCAACAACTTCAGGCCATAAAGGACCTTCCATAGCCAATTGACCCTGCCAGTGCCATCATCAAAGCCTGGGGCCTGCACAATGTAGAGTTCCTTGTCCTCCAATGAGGCATGGAGAAAGGCGTTACTCACATCCATCTAATGTGGTTCCCACTTGTGCTGTGCAACCAGACCAAACAGCACTTAGCTAGTGGAGAATTGGCCAGCCGGAGCAAAGATCTGGTCGTAGTCGACCCAAGGGACACGAGCAAACCCCTTGGCGGTGAGACGAGCCTTGTACTTGTCCAGGGATCCGTCGAGCTTCTACTTGTGCCAGAAGACCCACTTGGCGCCGATGGCCTTGCGACCAAGGGGAGAGGTCGACAGGCTCGCAAACCTGATGGTCTCAGATGGCGGTGATCTCGTTGATACATGTAGCCTCCCAGTGTCCGGCCTCGAGGGAAGCACGGGCCTTGCGCACGATGACTGGGTCCTCCGAACGTACAGTGGAGCTGTCAGTGAGGGCATGTCAGTGCTCTTGATGTAGCATGGCGCAGCCCAGTGCAGAGCCCAGGTGGATATCTATAATAATAGTCAATGTAACCAAGCCGAGGGCCTTGGTGCCAAGGTCCCCACTCACAACTGTGGGAGTGGGTCTGCTGAGAGGCGAGGAGACACGTGGAGCAACATGGGGTCCTGGTGTAAAAGTGTGCGGCACGGCGGCCTATGTGCTCTTGGGTAGGAGGTTGTCGCCTGGGTCGCGTGAGTAGCGTGGCAGGGCGGGCGGCGAAGAAGAGGGGGCGTCCGGGAGCGATTCGGTCGGTGTCTAGGACGTGCCCTAGGACGGCGACTCCTCTGAGAGGGTGGCCCCAAACGTTCCAACCAATGGAGACGGGGCTATCTAGCCCGGAGTGGCAACCTAACGCGGACAGAACGGTGAGCCCGAAGGTTCTAGCAAACTTAGACAGGGTTGTGGACCTAGAGGGGCCAGCGGACGCGGACGGAGCTGTCGACCAAGAGGGACCAGCTGACGCGGAGGTGGCTGTTGGCCTGAAGGGACCAGCTGATGCGGACGAGGCTGTTGCCCCGGAGGGGCCAAGTGACACGGACGGGGAAAGCGGCCCAGAGGGGCTAGCTGACGCGGATGGGGCGGCCGGCCCC